>LR812541.1:31587885-31710385 GCA_903798195.1 Danio kyathit
GGAGGGGCAGTGCTTATAGACAGAGACAAAGAAACTGACCTTTAGAAACTTTAACAAAAAATGTAAATGAGGTGGATGGTTAAAAGTCTTGTCCAGACTATTAAGTTTCACCCACCCTGATAACTAAAGAAAAGAAAACAGTCAAATTCATAGGTGCTAATCCAATCAGCCTGACAGTATTGCCCAGAACCTCATGCACATGCCTTGAACTTAGCATTTACATTATTTTGGGATCTGCCAATAGTCAGTACACTACCTGACAAAAGTATTGTCGCCTATCCAAATTTTTGGAACAACAAATAATAACGTTACTTCTAGTTGATAATTTGGTACCAGAAGTGGCTTATATGAAAGGTAAAGGCCTCTAATATACACTTTTTTTTTTTTTTTACCAAAATAAAACATGATCATGCCTTGATATATTTAATTATTTAATTAGGACAGTAAGGTCTGACTTTGCTGAGACAAAAGTCTTGTCACTAAACAGAAATAAATGTACATTATAATATAATATATAGTAGAATATAAAGTTAAAGTGCAGTGAAAAAAAATAATATTGTGTATGACTCCCATGAGCTTGGAGAACTGCATCCATACATCTCTGCAATGACTCAATTTATTATAAAGTCATCTGGAATGGCACAAAGCGTTCTTGCAGGACTTCCAGAGTTCATTAAGATTTTTTGGATTAATTTTCAATGCCTTCCCCTTCATTTTACCCCAGACATGCTTAATAATGTTCATGACTGGTGACTGGGCTGGCCAATCCTGGAGCACCTTGACCTTCTTTGCTTTCAGGAACTTTGATGTTGAGGATTAAGTATGACAAGGAGCGCTGAAGAATTTGCCCTCTCTTGTGGTTTGTAATGTAATGGGCAGCACAAATGTCTTGATACCTCAGGCTGTTAATGTTGCCATCCGCTCTACAGATCTCTCACACATACCCATACTGAATTTAACCCCAAACCATGACTTTTCCTTCACCAGACTTGACTTGATTTCTGTGAGAATCTTGGGTCCATGTGGGTTCCAGTAGGTTTTCTGCAGTATGTGATGATTGGGATGCACAGATGATTCATCAGAAAAATCTACCTTCTGCCACTTTTCTAAATGATCAACTAGAAGTCACGACAAGACTTTTGTCAGGTAGTGTATGACAAGAGGTTAATGATTCTCACATCCGAGCTGCCAGACTCGTGGTTTAGGAAGTCATAATGTACATTTTTCAGTTGTAAAATATTGCAATTGAAACCTAGATTTTATAAATCTATACTATCACAAACTTGATTTAGACCTCTTTTGAAAACATATACCTTACTGATATTAACGACTGTAACAGTACTTAACCATCCGGTCCATGCTTTGCATTTGTCTTGTATTTTGGTCAGGAAAGATCTCTGCATGTCACACCTAAACACAAGCCAATCAACTGCAGCCTCAGTTTAGATGCAAAGTAAGTAATTTACCTACATTTGTATTTCTCTGGCAGTGCTAAGGGATGTAGCATGTCTTTTGCAGCTTAAACAAGCAGTGTCTCCAAAACTTAAATCATTTATCATTTTCCGACCAAGAACTCAAATGTATGACCAAAAACGCTATATTTAAAGCAAAAAACTTAAAGGTTATTTATTAACATTGTAGTGTGTAGAACCTTTGAATGGTCATGAAACACCAAAACACATTTGTTGAACTTGACAGCAAATTCATTCTTCTGGTTTGAAAATAAATGTTGAAGCAGTGTCACAGCGATGAGATCATTGTGGAAATTCCAGTGTGGAGATTGGCTGTCTGTAGCAGCTGGTACAAAGCGACGTCATTGAGTTTTCAGCACATCGGTTCATTAATTCATGAGAAAGACTTGGCTTGAACTAATCAGCGCGCTCTATTGTGAACGAGACGCAACTTCATTAACATGCATGATGACTCTTTTTACCGGTTACAGTATTCAGAAATATGTTATGTTGCCAACCATAATTCAAACAAGTAGAAGAAGAATTGTTTGGAGACATGAATCGTCAGTGTTGCATTTATAAATATGCCGCAACCAAGGTTTTGTTTCCATTTGCCCCCAATGAGAGCACAGCTCGCACGTGGACCCACATTTGTGGATTACAGTGGTCTCCTAACATGCGATTAAAAAATATGTTTGTAAGGAACATTTTTACCCGAGAGCTTTTCGAATCTGGAAATTGTAAACTTCAGATTTGCCACTCGTCTTCTCTTAAGAAAGATGCGGTTCCAGTTTCTGTTGATTGTTCTCTCTCTACGGAAGTGTGTGATCAATTTTCTTTGTTTATGTTTATTCAGATGGCAAAGTAAGTTAGTATTATCAGTAGTGCTCTTTCAGTTTTTAAAGACATACCTTAGTCAAAATGATTTAGTTATGTTTACAGTAATATCACTTCAATATTATGGACCTCCACTTCCACACAGCTCTCAGATCCACTGCTGCTCTCCGAATCAGTCTTTATGTTAAATTTTATGCTAACACCCATACACTTTTTCTTTCCACAAAGGGTACACTGAAATAAATGATTCAAAGATGATTTCTTGAATTTACAAAAAAAAAAAAAAAAAAAAAAATTCCATGTAAGTGGTTGTAAATTTATTTGGGCTAAATTTAAACAAACAAGATAAGTTGAACATTACTTTTAATTGAACAAATGTAATTTGTTTGTTTAAATTAATTAATTCATTTTCTTTTCGGGTTAGTCCCTTTATTAATTAGGGGTCACCACAGCGTAATGAACCGCCAACTTATCCAGCATATGTTTTACGCAGTGGATACCCTTCCAGCCACAACCCAACACTGGGAAACACACATACACTATGGCCAATTTAGCTTATTCAATTCACCTGTACCGCATGTCTTTGGACTGTGAGGGAAACCCACGCTAACACGGGGAGAACATGCAAACTCCACACAGAAATGCCAACTGACCCAGCCGGGCCTCAAACCAACGACCTTCTTGCTGTGAGGCGTTTGTGCTACCGATAGTAAACCCTTTGTTTAAATTCAATCCATATGAATTGTTTGCATCAATTTTGCGGAAATCCCTTTTTTCAGTGCACTTTAGTGATAAGATTCTGCCAGCTCAGACACCGCAAGATGAAAAGAAAATATGCAGCTAGATTATTTGAGTGATTCCTGTCAGTTTATAAATGGTTATCTATAGTTCTTTACACCTGCAACAAACTATAGACTACTTCCTCCTCACACTTCTTTTTAAAAAATAGCAAACGTTTTTCTGCTCTGTGTTCAGATGTAGAGGCTCACAGTAATCCTTAAAGCATATCCTAGCTTCAGAAGAGGTAATGGTAGATGTATTAATCTTTCATATGAAGGGAATATCACAGAAGGAGTGAAGAAAAACTTTAAAAGATAGCAAACAAGATTTATACAACTCTTGCTCGTTTGAAAAGTTTATATTTACCAAATGCCTGCTTCAGTGCACTGGTGTTTAGAATCAGATCATTATCATACATATGCAGAGTGTGTTTGTGAGTGTTGTGTTGTGGTTAAGCACTAGCAACCTCAGAGATTACAGATAAGCTCATTTGTTAAATAGAGCAGTGTCGCTTTTCATAGGAAGATTTTGTTGTAAATACATTTTACTTTGATAATAATGCAATGTTAAACAATAATCAACTACGTTGATATAGGTGTGGGAGATGGATGTTCCATCACAATCTCACATTTTATCATTACAATGTGGAAACCGCTTCAAATACTCCTCCACATCAGTCATACTGACAAAATTCAGCAGAAGCTTGAGGTTCACAGCCATTCAACATCCTACCTCTCAGAGAGCAGCAAGGTGAGCAGCAGTTCATAAGCATTTAAAGCAGAGGTGCTCAACCCCGTTCCTGAAGATCTACCTTCCTGTAGAATTCAGCTCCAACCCTGATCAAACACACCTGAACCAATAAATTAGGACCAGAACAGCACTGGATAATTGCATGCAGGTGTGTTTGATATCATTTGCAACTGAAATCTGCAGGAAGGTAGATCTCCATGAACCATTTGTTTAAAGGGATATGAATCGAATGGTTCACTGTAGATTGAGGCCTTTTTGACGGGGTTAAAGGGGTTTATTTACACTACTGACAAATCAAACAGAGTGTGTTATAAACTTTTCATTAAGAATCATATCAACATGTGTAAAATGGGTATCGCAAGCCACCTTTAAACTTAAATGATTTAAGGCCATTTTTTTCATTCATTCATTCATTCATTTTCTTTTTGGCTTAGTCCCTTTATTGTTATGGGTTCGCCACAGCGGAAGGAACCACCAACTTATCCAGCATATGTTTTACACAACGGATGCCCTTCCAGCTGCAACCCAATTCACATATACTGCATGTTTTTGGACATGTGGGGAAAATCGGAACACCCAGAGGAAACCCATGTGAACACGGTAAGAAAATGCAACCTCCACACAGAAATGCCAACTAACCCAGCCGAGGCTCGAACCAGCAACCTTCTTGCTCTGGCGATCATGCTACCCACTGCGCCACCGTAACGCTGCGTTTTTTTTTTTTTTTTTTTCAATCAAAATGAAATTTGATTTTTACAGTGCATTATAATTCTCCAGTGCATCCTCAGTTGAGTGTGAACTTTCTATAATGTTTTGGTGATTTTGTTTAGAATTAAGCTTTATCATCTCTTCCTCTTCCTCGCCGTGTTCTAGTTTATGGTAAACCAGCAGCATCAACCATTGCCTGGAAACAACAGAGATGATGTTGTTTTACATCAAAGCCAGATGCCATAAAATACTTTCTATTAGTGAAGACAACATCGAGAAACTAGAACAAACTCAATCTTCATAGGTTTCATTATCGTAAAGGGTTAGTTCACCCCCAAATAAAAATGCTGTCAATATTTAATCACCTTCATATACTTCCATATCTATGACACTAATTCATAGTTGGAGTGACTTCTGAGTGACTTCTGACCTCCCAGTTAAAAGTTTATTCATCTAATGCTTAAAAACATTCATGAAAGGAACTAAAAATATATATTTCCACATCATAGGTCTCAAACTCGATTCTTGGAGGGCCTTTACATAATAAAATTTTGATAAAACAGATAAAATCTCGGCCTTAATTGTAGATGAACAGAGGTGGAAAAGTTAAAAAACAGTGCATTCAAAGGCCCTGTTCTACCCCTTAACCCCTCCCTTACCCCTACCCCTCATTTTGCGTGTTCACGTAAAGGGTCCCAATTCTCTTTAGCTTGAAGGCGTAGGGCTAAGGGGCCCTTGAAACAGATATATTTCAGGACCACACTCGAAACCAATGGGTGCGAAAATTTCCCAGAATACACCATCTACAATGGCAAAATGGCTGCACGCAGAAGTCAGGAGATGCACAAATTAGTATTTTTTTGTCATTGTTACGAATTTTTACAACAAACAAGCATATGTTTTAATACATCCATAACAGCATTTGTGTTTTACCAACATGCTTAAAAAAAAAAAAATGATAAAAAACAACCCTGCTAAATTCAGAGTTATCTCCATTATAATAACTCTGTCCCACGACATACTTTCCCATCTGTCACTTAATGAAACTCGAATACCCTGTCAGAACAGTCTAGTGGCTTGGAATGCGCTTTTTACAGTGTCTACTATTAATGATGTTTTTGTGTGTTTAGATGAATATGGCCACGGTGTAAATGCGCATTCACTGTTGTTGATCTCATATGAAGTAAGAGCTTGCAACGTCATATGATGATGTGTGCTGGTGTTGTAGTTCCCTTTCCTTTCTCTTTCACACTCTGTTTCAAGAGCCAAGGGGAAGCGGTAGAGGAAGGGTAGGGGGTAAAAAATAGAATAGGGATTGGGCCAAAGTTGCAACTGTCTCAACATTTATAGAAATAATTAACTTCTAAATAATAATAAGAACGTTGTACTGTAAGCAATCAGAAAGCTTCCTACAAGCTTTTAACTATCCATGTGCTCACACACGCAGAAGTTTGTATGACTAATAAGGCATTTTGTTTAACTCAGTGGTCTATTTCACAAGTCCATGTAGTTCAGGCTTCGCAATTTAAATAGTAAGTACATTTAGCCCTCACAAATATAGCCAAACCCTTAAACACACACATTTAAATAATGAGTTTTAAAAACAAATCCAACATTTATCAAATCTGAGAATGAGGAAATCAAAACCATGTAGAGGTAAAAAACAAAACAACAACTAAAAATACATTTAATATAGACACGCTTGAGTACCAAAGGGCATGTGTGCAGGGCAATAAATAAATGTTAATATGGATTAATCAGCAGTGCTTCATATCTAGCCTGTATGTTAAAGATAATTAATACATAAACCACCTGTTGTATGCCTCGCTCAGACTATTTGTTTTTTGTTATTTCATATTCTGCTATATTAATTTTCTGTAGGCTATAGAAAATTTTAAATAAAACATTTCTTAAAGCATCGTAAAACACGTAAAGCATCTCTTTTTTAATTTCTTTTTTTAAATTTAATTTATTTATTTATTTATTATGCAAGCAAGAACATTTATAAAGATACACTATGAACAAAGAGACAAAAAGGTTACATAAATGAAATCCCAGCAAATTAAACAAGTGCAATATAATTACAGTATTAGTGTCTTTTAAGGAGTTCACATATAAATCAAAATCCTTTCTGAAAACAAAAAGTAAGGGTGTTTCTTTGAAAATGTACATTTATGAATGTAAAATTTAGCCAGAAAAAGCTATAAATTAATAGTAAGTTTTAAATAAAAGGATTTAAGTTCAGAGAGTAACCAAAAAATACAATTTTGGGAGAAATGCAAAAGTTTGGAAGAAGGATGTTGTAATGAAATCGGAAGTCAACCCAAAAAACCCAAAACACTTTACAGTAAGTGCACTCCCAAAATAAATGATTTAGTGTTTCGTCATATTGAGTACAAAATGAGCATTTAGGGGAAATATTGTTTTTAAACTGAGCTAGTTTGGTATTTAATAGGTAGTTTTAAATGATTTTGATTGAGACTTGCACAGCGTTATTAGATAAAAATATTTTTTTCCCGTAGAAGCCAAAACTATTTCCAATCTATGTCACCAAATATAGGCACGTAAAGCATCTTTCTCCTATTCCGGTTGATAACTGGTACGTCATTCTCATATGCTTTATTTTTATACTTTATTTTGCCTGAAGTGGAGAAATATATCAACTTTGATCAGGTACAAATATGACAACTCAATAGATTTTAGATGTTTAAAAAGTTATCATGAGACATGGGCTACATTCCCAATGTGACAATTTCCAATTTCTTTTGAGGGCGTCAAGTAAGGTTTCGTTTTTAAATGTCAATCACGTACATTATAAATATTAAATTAATAACATAGTTAATAGTGTAATGTCTTACCCTAAAAACCGAGTGAATCCAAAATCCATTTAATTGCCTCAAGAGCACAGGCGCGTGTGAAGAGAGTGAAAGAACATTAGTGTGAACGAGTTTCTTCCGCTTGCTTAAGCGGTGAGTTAATGGTAGCAAGAAGATGTTACGCACATTAACACGTCTAACATTCACCGACAAGACATACTCATTTAAGAGAAAAATAAAATAGATTAAAACAAATCGTCTATACGCAGGCTACACGTTTAGAATAGTAGGTAGCCTACATGTGTTGCTGGAAAAGGAGAAAAGTGGAAAGTTCAATAGCACGTCGAATAAATATGCAACCTAAACTGGTTAATTATTATTAATATTTGATATTACGTCAGGGTTATATCAACATGTCGCCTGCTAAGTGTTTTGCACTCGTTTGTAGGCAACCTGAAGAATTACATTTTTACATTTGCCAGAAAATAAACATGCATCCTGAAAATTATTATAATTTATTAGTATGATTTATTAACAGACTCCAAGTCATCCACTGTCTACAACAGAATTTAAAGCATTGCATTTTAGAAGTTGGTATAGGTTATTTCGTATTAAAATATAATATTTTAATCGTTTTGATTCGATTATTTCCATTTCAGACAGTTGTTGAGGAGGTGTAAATGGCTGCTTATAATAAACATTATTTTGCATTGCACTTCAGGAGATTTATTTTTTTAATAATAAGTAATTATTCAATATTTTCAATATGTTTAAGCAAAACCTAGCAGAAAATGTCAATAGTTTAACATTAAAAATGCATTTCTATGTATGTATTTTGCTAGGGTAGTGTTGTATTTTCTTCTTTTTCATTTGACTCAGACGTTAAACTAGATAAGCCTCTCAGGTCTCACCCTGAAAGTTGAGTAAATGGAGACATCTAGTGGCTAACTCCGTTCAACTGCGAAACATGCTTATTTTTAGATGCTAAAATACCTGCAAAAGACCTGAAAGACGTGTCTCTTACAAAACTGACTGACTAATTTTACGTAGAAATCGTGAAATAAACAAAAAAAATAAATATCATTTATTGTTTCATTTTGTCCTGTAAGAGTATAATAATCTATTTCTTCTTTTGTAATTTTATTTATTATGATTTACAAATTTAAAAATTAAGAAATACATACAAATATGCGTGGAGGTCAGTTTCACCAAAGCTTATATAGTTATAGTTATATACATTAGATTAGTCAGTACTGAAGCCAAATCTGGAGCTTATCTTGCAAAATAACTTACAATAACGGTCCAAAAACTAGTACACCCAAATTTATATGTTATAGAAAAATATTAAATACAAATTTAAAAAAGAGGAAAAATCAAGAGAAGCAAAATTTTAGTTGAAGTTTTGTAGGTTGTATTTTTTTTCTCAATAATTAGCTTGAATTTAATTGTATTATCTTTCAATTTCTAAATATGTTTGGTGACTAAAATATTATTTTACTAAATATATCTTGTTAATAAATTGTTTTGTTTAAATGCACCAAAATACATTGCCTATATTCTCTGAGAAATGGATAAAAATATTCATTTTCAAAATGAGGTGTACTCATATATGCTGAGCAATGTATAGATTAGTTTGTGGTTTGATTCTGGTACTAAAAGTTTTTAATTAAAAGTTAAAAAGGAAATGTTAACTAAACATTTATTTGTATTATTGCTCTCTCTTTATCACCATAGTAAGTCTATCGTTTTTTATTGTCTGAATGTTATCAGGCATTCTTTCCACAGTCACAGTTTTTTATATAATACAAAAAAATATATTAATAATTTATTGTGCCTTTAGTAACCTACAATCAAAACATAAAGGTCTATTTTAATTTGATAATAATTATTAACATCGAATGTGACGAGCGAATGCCCTAGTGGGAGGAGTCACCCATGGCAACAAGCCGGCCATTCCTCCAATCAAACACCTCAATGCAGCGGTCCGTGTGTGTGATGCCGCTGATGACACAGGCCGCCCGTTCGTTCATGACAGGGGATCTGTTGTCCGATAGCAACGCACAAATAAACAGGCCTGTTAACCTTACGGTGAAACACAAGCCGTATACTATTTCGGGGCAAAATGACTTGAACACAACCTGGCCTTTAACCGAAGAATCGAATCCTCAACGCGTGTTTACGTGCAGACGTCACAGCGCGCGCTCGAAAGCAACCTGACGGTCCCCTCTCCTCTCAAAACGCCGAATACTGAGAGGAATAAAGACTGAAGGCATGAAACTGACCGGAGCCGAGAGCATTCTGTGGGACTGTGAGAGACTTGCACAGGGGAGATAAGGAATGCAAGGTACGGGCCTTTGTCTTGGCACTCTAATGCAGCTTTTATTGTCTAAACAAGTGCATGCGTTGTTTGGTTGACCACATAACACAGTATTATAGAGAAATCTACTTCTTTTTATCATTTCATAAGATATAGTCCATAATATGCGAGTAAAGTTTCATGCAGTATTCTGTCTTCTAATAGTATTGGGAAAAGTACAGATTAGAGCAGGATTTGTGGGTGTTTGTTTGGGAGAATATTTTTTTTTAAACCAAACAGTCAATTTGAATACTTGGGTAAAAATATCAGGTCAAACAGTTAGAGATTTAGTTTAAGTAATATAAAAATGGTTTCTTTAAGGCAAACGTATGAATAGGTGATTACAGTCAAGCTGAATGTCAGTTTTTTTATGTTGACATTTCAGCATGTCTGAAGGCCTGGCAGCAGCAGGTGCTTAATTCTGGGAAATGAGGGTTAGAAACAAGATTTATCAGGCACACAAGGTAACCAGCTTATAACCTAGTAGCAGCAAAATCCTAAGTAGAAAATGACCTTAACATGCTTGAAATGATCTGCAGAGAAACTCAAAAAGTAAAGGGATGTTTTTAAATAAAAATTCGAAAAGTTTCTAATCAAAATATGGGATAGGGTGGGAATTTAAAAACATTAAAATTGTAAAAAATTTATAGAATATATATAATTTTAAAAGTAAGAAAATAAAATTATGAATTTTTATTTATAAAACAAAAGAATTAGTACAATTATCTTGCCAGGACAGTAGGAAAGGAAGAAAAGAATAGAATTTGGAAATTTTAAAATACAAATTAAAGCTAATGGGAGCTAGGCATGCGCCGATATAGGATTCTGATGGTATGATAACCTTGGATAAAAATATCACGGTTTGACGGTGTTGTGATTACTGCCCTAAAATATATTCTTTTTAAATGTCTTTGAACACAATATATTTTATTTTGAGAAACATTTAATATATTTTGGAGCAGTAAAACATTGATTGATTCATTCATTCATTCATTCATTCATTTTCTTTTCCCACGCGAACACGGGGAGAACATGCAAACTCTACACAGAAATGCCAACTGACTCAGCCGAGGCTCGAACCAGCGACCTTATTGCTGTGAGGCGATTGTGCTAACCACTGTGCCACTGTGACACCCAGCAGTAAACTTGTCAGGCTAAATAATTAAAATGAATCATTAACTTCTGCTGTCTTCATTTGTTTTAAAACACAGATTTCTTTAAATTTAAAACAGCATCTTTGGAGATCTTTTCTGCTGGAAATACTGTTGTCCTAAAAAAAGCAAAAAAAAAAAAAAAACAATAAAATAAACATTAATTAATTAAGCAATAAAAAACATTACACATACACTAGGAATAGTATAGAAATTTTGGTGGTTTTAAAACCTTGACTTTTCCAAACCGCGGTAAACCTTGAAAACGCTTATTGTTTCATGCCTAATGACAGGGATCTATGCTTGTTATTTTTATTTAATTGAAACATTTTTTCATTAAAAACAATATATATTTTTATTTTTATTAAATTTTAATTGTACAAAAAAAGTACAGATTTTTTTTTTAATTCTACAGATAAGTTTTGACAGTCAGGTTTCACACTTTTAGTAATTTGGTTGTGTGGTTTTGTCTTTTATAAGTCTTTATAATTGAATTGTTTTTTTTATATTCGTGTGTTTTTGTTCAATTTTAATTGCAATTAACTCTTTTATTTATTCAATATTTTAGTTTCACATTTATTGTATATTGTATTGTAGTTTATATTTTAGTTATAGTTTTGATACTTTTAGTCTAAGCTTTAAATTAAAATATATTCTACACATATTCTATATTAAAATATTTTCTTTGAATCGAGATAAAATTATACAGTATAATGGTTAAACTGTTAAATAATGATGAAGATGTAATTGACTTTAAAGAGCTTGGTTATTCATGGCAAATGATACAATTGCACAGCACACTTAAAAAAACTAAAAATACTAGGCCTTATTCATGAAACCGTTGTAAATATAGGAGTAAATTCAGAGTAGTTTCTGCATAACATACCTTAAAGAAACCTCTCCTGCAGATTCACAAAAGGTGTCATACACATCAGATTTGACAGTTAAACGTGTATGTTAATAAGTTCCAATCATTTGTAAATATTGTGTATTTGTCAACTTTAGCATATTTATTTCCATTAATATCCTTCTTGGTGGTTATTTTTCCAGCCTTGCAGTGACTGATCCGGGTGGGATCCTTGAATGGTCATCATGAAAGCAGGCAGTTCAAGGTGCGCTTTCTCCCTGGGTTTCCTGGTGGGCAGCTGTAGCTTGTATGTCTTCCTGAGGCAGGTTTGGTTTGAGGAAAGCTTCAGCTGGCAGAGCAATGGCAAGAGCAGCCTGTCTCCTCCAATAAGCCAAGAGCAAAACACTTCCAACCTTACCTGGAGAGTTGAAGGATCTGCCCTGATCAACCTCAAGCATCCTAACCAGCCAGGTGTGCGCCATTTTATCTTTATATACAATCAAATAAAAAATATTCACACTCCAGACATATAGTTGAAGGCAGAATTATTAGCGCCACTGTATATTTTTGTCCCCAATTTCAGTTTGACCGAAATAAAAGATTTTTAAACACATTTTAAACATAATAGTTTTAATAATAGGGATGCACCAATTCCATTTTTTTGGAACCGATCTGATCCCGATACCAAAATTCTGAGTATTGACCGATACAGATCCGATACTGTGCCGTTTATTTATTTATTTTTTTAAGCATAATACAGTTTCTTTAGTTCTGGTGCTCAAATAATTTATCTTCTTTAATAAAAATAACAGACCTATGGCCTACATTATATGACAGACGACATAATCTAAAAACATGACACTATAGACTACATTATTTGAGCATTCATTATGACATTGATATGATATGTTGTGGTCCAGCTTATGTTTCCTTTTTAATATTAAGTTTTTTCTTTGAAATCTGTACTAGGCTACCACTATTGACCCTAGTCGTTGGTAAAATAACCTGCCTTTTAGCAAAGCCTGATATTTTCCTTCAGGTTTGAAGCAGACTAAACTAAACCGTCTGAGGCCAGTTTTACTTAATAAACATTCCCTCGCCTAAACTCGCCGCGAGTGAGATGGAGAAACTGAAAGCATGTCTAAAAATTTATTTTTTGTCTGAAAAATTGTCTTTTTTAAATGAATTTCATTTGGTATAATTTGTTGGTTATTTTAATGTATTTTTGTTGGTTAGTTATCTACAAAATAAACAAGAATATTTGAGGTGAAGTTCAAAACAAGGTCCGCTTATGCTTAATCACACAAACTGACAAAAGGTCGGTTAAATAAAATTTTAATATAAATAAAATGGCAGTGAATTAGTCACAGTTTCAGATTAGCTTATATTAGGCTAAATAATTTTGTGTTAATGACAATCCATATGCGCCCGTCAGTTTCACTTGTATTAATTTAATCAATTACTTTGACCACAATGAGCCAGACTTTACAAACTATTCGCAGCACTTAAAGTATGTATTCACCTCGAAAGTATGAACTCAGTCGGAAGGATGAGAGAACAGAAACTCATGAGAATAATTTTATGGAGCGGCGCACGTTGCTTCTGCGCAGCCGGTGCGCTTGATGAATCGCTTGATGCATCACTGAGACACGGCGTGCAGCCCTCCAGTATCTGTGGACATTTTCAAAACTGAGCAGCACAAAGAGATGAAATCTGGGGGTGAGGATCTGTCCAATGTAGGCTATCATTGAGCCTTTTCTAATTCAAAGTTTCAGGTAGGCCTACTTTGTGTGTGAAGAGCAGGTAATAACCCTTTCTACTCCAGTGTTGCGAATGCGATCTGTTGATCTAACAGATACAGCGCAACATGATTCAGAAACAGCAATAAACTCCTTGTTACAGGTCAAAATGAACCCTTGAATGCAAAACTAAAGGTGTTTCTCTACTGATTATTTAAACTAACAGGAACAAATAGTCTTGGAGAGTTTTTCGTGTTGTCATGAATGTGACACACAGTTTGAGCTGTGAATGAATGGAGAATGATTGACAGGAGCAGCGGAGGGAATCGCTGAAGTGAACATGAATTTAAGCACATGAATATTCATCTGTGCTTCACATTAAACTATAAAATGGCTACAGAACATTTGGGATATAGTAGGCCTACAACTTTTTAGTGCCTTGTAATAGGCTACCTTCGTGGCTTTTGTTGGCTTATAAATTACACAGAATACAGTGCACGCGCAAGATCGAATTTGGATCGGTACCAGCTGGCTGATACCTGATCAAGCAAAAATATGCGGTATCGAACCGATATCCGATCCAAGTATCAGGATCGATGGATCCCTATTTAATAAGTAATTTATTTTATCTTTGCCAAGATGATAGTACACAATATTTTACTAAATATTTTTCAAGATGTTAGAATTGAGCTTAAACTGCAATTTAAAGGTTTAACTTGGTTAATTATGCTAACTAGGCAAATAGGGGTAATTGGGCAAGTCATTGTATAACAATTTGTTCTGTAGACAATTGGAAAAAAAATATATTGCTTAAGGGGGCTAGTAATATTGATAAAAAAATAAAAAACTGCTTTTATTCTAGCCGAAATAAAACAAGTAAGACTTTCTACTTGGAAAAAGAAAAAAATGTCATAGGGAATACTGTGAAAAATTCTTTCCTCTGTTAAACATAAATAGGGAAATATTTAAAAAACGTAAAAAAAAATTCACAGGAGGGCTAATCATTTTGTTATCAACTTTTATCAACAATTGTTTTGGTATTTTATACTAGTGGATGCAGGACACTACAGTATGTTGATCTAAGTGAGGATAGCAAAATAAAGCAAACAGTTATGTATTATAATTATTGCTGGGCAAAGACTAATCTTGATTAATTGCATCTACAATAAAAGTTTGCTTTGACACAATATACGTGTGTGTACTGTGTATATTTATTATGAGCATGTTTATTTATATTTAGATAAAAATTATATAAAAATTTTAATATATGCAAAAAAAGTTTTGTATAGTTTTGTTTTTATGTATGTGTGTATATTATGTAGACATAATAAATAAATACATAAATATAATATACACATATCTTATGTCAAAACAAAATTTTAGTTTGGTTGTTAATATTGCATAATCTTTGCCCAACACTAATTATAATGAAAAACAATATAAATTACAATAAAAACAAATACAGTACATTGGACTAAAAGCCAATAGGCAAGATTATTTATATAGCACATTTCATATACACGGGTAATTAAAAGTGCTTTACAATAAAATAGAAAATGAAAAAGTTGTAACTGCAAGTCTGGGAAAATATTGTTCAAGTTCACTTTTGAATGCATTTGGTGACAGCATCAGGAGACTACAGACTGTCAGCAAATTATTTATAATATTTTCATTATTGTCATACATGGTACATTTAATAAACGTTATTTGACATTATTAAGATGATATTTTTTCTGACAGTTTATCTGAGTTTCTGTCATATTTTATTTCCCTATTCTAAATTATAGCGTGTGAGAAATGTGTGAAACATCATTTGGGAAATATTTAAAAAAGATAAAAAAATTCACAGGAGGGCTAATCATTTTGTTATCAACTTTTATCAACTTTTTTTTTGGTATTTTATACTAGTGGATGCAGGACACTACAGTATGTTGATCTAAGTGAGGATAGCAAAATAAAGCATAATAATTACACATAATTACAGCATAATAATTACACAAGTTTTGGTGTAATCTAATATGGAGCATTTCAACATAATATATGTTGCAAGGTCTTCAGTTTTACATTAGAAGATGTGTGAAATTAATATTTACAATAATACAATTATATTACAGTAATATTTTAAAAATGCACTAGTCAGTTTTTTTTAGTATTGGACTGAAATATTAACATTGAATAATGAGCAGCATAGCATCAGCATTGTGCAGAAGAAAGTGTTTTTACTTACCAATGCCACTGTATTCACTGTCTGCCATGATTAATTTATTACGTGGAGTGTAAGTGTCAGATAACATGGATGCATCTGAGATAAAGCAGGTAAATACAATGTTTGTGGTCTGACAAATTACATAAATCACTTTGAAATGTTATGAATCAATGGTGATGAACATTTTTTATTAAGGAAAGATTAAATGTGCTTCTATAATATAGACGCATTTTAAAACAGTGGTATTTAATCTGATATTGCTGCAAAAATAGATCTTTTGGGGTTATTTACTCTCTGTTGTAGTAGCAGTGTCACTTTTTAATCTTTTAACTTCCACCCTAAGGAAAATTTGATCAATTTCTTTAGTTGAATTGTATTTCTGATAGCACTTTTTTGTATGTTTTAATGATTACCTATCGACAGATGGTCAACCAGGCAGTTATAATGCTAATTAAATGGTTAACCTCCTTTAAATATTTCTTTTTTAACACTTGTTACTTGTTTCACTGTTAATTTATATAGTACCAAAACTTGTACTGTTTTAAATTAGATTCTTATATATTATATCTATTTTTTTTTTTTTTCACTCTTGTGTTGATAACCATAATGTTATCTTAGAATACATAACATTAAAGTAGATTGTATGAGGATATTGATAGGTTACATAATAACATATAATAATAATAATAATAATAATAATAATAATGATAATAATTAATTCATTTTCTTGTCGGCTTTGTCCCTTGCGGGGTCGCCACAGTGGAATGAACCACCAACTTATCCAGCACGATTTTACGCAGCGGATGCCCTTCCAGCCGCAACCCATCTCTGGGAATTTCCACACACACACATTCACACTCATACACTACGGACAATTTAGCTTACCCAATTCACCTGTACTGCATGTCTTTGGACTGTGGGGGAAGCCGGAGCACCCGGAGGAAACCCACGCGAACGCAGGGAGAACATGCAAACTCCACACAGAAACGCCAACTGACCCAGCCCAGCCGAGGTTCGAACCTGCGACCCAGCGACGTTCTTGCTGTGAGGCAACAGCACTACCTACTGCGCCACTGCGTTGCCAATAATAATAATAATAATAATAATAATAATAATCATTAAAATAATCTGGCCTTTTCCAGGTTAACAACTGACAGTCAATAAAAACTGAGCATTTACATGATGTATCGAATTTACTGTATTTACTAGGTATCGGTGTGATCAAAATGTTAGTATTTGTTTTATTCTGTAATTGTCTGATAACAGTTTTTATTCAAATTTCAAATAAAAGTATAATAATAATAATAATAATATATATATTTTTTTGTAATACGCTTTTTTCAAACTCAAAGTGCTACAAGGCAAAAACAATAAAAACAATAAATAGGAAAATAAAACAATAAGATGACAATAAATCATACATTAGCACTGCTAAAGAGGTGAGTCTTAAGAAGCTTCTTAAAACAGTCAAGACAAATGGCATTCGGCATGATTAGCTGCTGATCTCGGCATATTCATCGTATTTTTGTGATGTTTTATGTGGCTTTACACAGTCAATTGCCTTTTGGAATTATTTCTTTACAATTATCAGATGATAATAATTGTGCTCATAAACCATTCACGTGGCCTCCATTTCCCAGGTGAGTGAAATTATAAACATATATACCATCTCTATAAATGTATACGTTTTATTTAAGATAATTTATAATTTTTAATTTTCTTCAGACCTGTAATGCACTCCAGAATCTGACAGATTGATTAGCTGTAGGCTCTAGAACAGTCATCTGAAGCGTTGTCATACAGTGTTATGCCTGGATTTCATCAATAGCCTTGCATTTAATAACACGGACTATATCTGAAGTGTTTCGAAGTAATTTGCACTTTCCTTCTGTTGAAAAACATCATAAGAACAATGCTTAGTGGCTCAATGGGTTACATCAGTGTTTTTAAAAGTCTAAACACTTTATTGATATAGTATACAACCAAGCACATGTGGTCAGAACCCAAACAAGTCGCAGGTAATGAAGTATTAAGCGTTTCTCCCATAGGAAAGCCAGTCTAAGCAAAATCCCAGAAGGCGTCTGTAGCTCCCCTCGCGCTCCACCTCTTTGCCCTTGTTTGGTATCCCGCAGTTTGTGCAATGACGTTCGAACAAAATGGCGATGGTTGGCCACGCCTACTGGTAGCTTCTTTTGGGTTCTTCATAAACCTATAGGTGACGTCACGGATACCACATCCATATCTTTTACAGTCTATGATATTAACGTGTATCCTGTCACATTTGCTGTGCAAAAAGTGCAAAGTTAAACACGTGTACTGTGTGTGCCTGTGGATGTATGTGTGTGTGTGTGTGTGTGTGTCTGTGTGTGTGTGTGCGTGCGTGAACTTTGTAACGAAATTTGTGTGCGACTCATAACAGAAAGGCTTGAATTAACTCCACAACAAATACATCAAATAATCATTGGGAAAGTTGTTACTGTAGTTTTTTTTTTACAATCTACCTGAGATCTACCTCATTAATTTCTGTCTGATATCTGACGCAGCTGAGGCAGAGGTTGAGACACACACTGACAGGCACGTGGGAACGATGGGCGGGGAGAACCAGCATTAAAGGCACAGGCCACAAAAACAGCTACATTGTGTTCAGAGCAGAAAATTAAATATTCTAAAAGGTATAATAAATCATTTGATGGTGTTTTGAGCTGAAACTTTACAGACACATTCTGGAGAGACAAAAGACATATCTTATCTTGAAAAAGGGGTAAAATAGATGGTCTTTAAAATCAATATGTGAGCTAACCGTGTAGCCATTAAAGTTGCTGAAGAACAGGGGATATAATGGCGAGAGGGTGTATATGAGTCAGAACACGTGCGGCAGAATTTTGAATTATACTAAAAAGGAATGGCAATACGTTCAACTAAAAACAAAAAAGAGGCAATATTGTTTTAAAATTTGAAAGAAACATCAATAGAGGTTTGCAGAATAAAACAACGATTGTTTTTATGCAAACACATAACTGCAAATACAAATCTGTTAGCAACTGAGAATTTCCAAGTGTTGCTAATTTGTACTTTATACTAAACATATTTTTTCAATAAAGAAAATAATAGGATGTTTTTTCAAGAAAATCATTTACAAAATCCCCAATAATCCTGCATTGCTTGTATTAACCTGCACTGCTTCTTAACAATAACCTTTACTTTTTAAATGACACAGGAGAGGACGGTCACATAGCCGATGAGCTGTTCAGGAAAGTGCGAATCTTGTGCTGGGTGATGACCGGACCCAGTAACCTCCAGTCAAAAGCTCAGCACGTGAAGAACACATGGAGTCGCCACTGTAACGTAGTGCTGTTTATGAGCTCAGAAGAAGACCGCAGTTTCCCCACGGTGGGACTCGGCACAGGAGAAGGCCGAGACCAGCTGTACTGGAAGACCATCCGTGCCTTCCACTATGCCCTGAAGAACCACGGCCATGAGGCAGACTGGTTCCTCAAAGCAGATGATGATACTTTCGTCGTTGTGGACAATTTGCGATGGATCCTGTCGAATTACACACCGGAGCAGCCTATATATTTTGGCAAGCGGTTTAAGCCGTACACCAAGCAGGGCTACATGAGTGGTGGCGCAGGGTATGTGCTCAGTAAAGAGGCTCTGAGAAGGTTTGTGGAGGGGTTTAGCACTAAAGTGTGCACTCATACAACACCGGTGGAGGATCTGGCGATGGGGCAGTGTCTGGAGAAAATGGGGGTGCTGGCTGGAGACTCAAGAGACTCGCTGCACAGAGAAACCTTTCATCCATTTATTCCTGAGCATCATCTTACTGGAAAGTTCTCCAAGACCTTCTGGTATTGGAATTATTGCTTTTACCCAATTGTAGAAGTAAGTCAGACATTTTTGTTTTGAAACCATAGCATTCAAATGATTTGGTTTGGTGTGATTTAAAACAACTCTTTTGAGTCAGGTGGGGTTTATTTTATACAGCTGAAACGTATGTGTGGTGAAATATATTATTACAATCCAAAATAAAGGTTTTCATTTTAAGTATTTCAAAATGTAATTTATTCCTATGATGCAAAGCTGAATTTTTTACTCCAGTCTTCAGTGTCACATAATTATCCTTTTAACATTTCTTATTATCTCCAATGTTTAATGAATCTGTTGAACCCATTATACATTTTCTTCAGGGTTCTTCTTTGAAAAATAGAAAATAATTATTTGCCATTAAAATATTTTGGAACATTCTTAAATGCTTTCACTTTAAATTATTTCAATATGCCTGCTAAATGAAGTTACAGACTCAAACGTTAAATAAGTAAATAAATAAAATGTGACATTTCTTTCTGACATTTTCCTACATTCAATAGCTCTTTATTCCCTAAATGCAGCAAGCTAATTAGTACTTATTTTTCTTTGGCAAAGGTTAAACATATTATTTAATAAGTTTTGAGAGACTTGAGTGCCACTGAGTGCCAATAGTTATTTTTTTTGTTGGTGCAAAGCTGAATTTTCAGCAGTCTTTACTCCAGTCTTCAGTGTCACATAATTATTTAACTTTTATGGTTCTTAAATTTGTTCTAACATTTCTTATTATCACCAGTGGTTAATAATTCTGTTAAACCCATTATACATTTTCTTCAGGATTCTTCTGTGAAATATAGAAAGTTCAAAATAAACATTTATTTGCCATTTAAAATATTTTGGAACATTATAAGATGCTTTCACTTTTAATTATTTTAATATATTCTAAATAAAATCTGCTGAATAAAAAAGTTACAAACTTTAAAACATTTTGTGTCCTTTATGACATTTCTCTACATTCAAAAGCCTCTCATTTCCTAAATGCAGCAAGCTAATTAGGACTTCTTTTTCTTTGGGAAAACTTAAACATATTATTTGATGCGTTTCAAAAAACTTGAGTGCTGCTAAGCAGTGAAAACAATTAAAGTATAAAAAGTGATTTTCCATTTAAGATGTAGTATTTTGGGTATGAATAAAAATCAACAACATTGTTTGAGAAATGTACTTGAGAATGAAATTACCTCTCATCATTTTAGCCCCCTCGTTCAGGTGATTGCAAGTGAAACCCACAATGGGTAGGTTTGATGGGGGCAGCATTTGTCGATAGTTTTTCTTTCATGGACGTGATGATTGTGATTCGTGACTAGACAGCTAATGAATAACAATACAAAACCTAAGAAATTAACAATTTAGTACTTGTTATGGTGATCAGAATGGCAACGAGAAAGGGCACAAATGCGGTTTCAGTGTTTTATAAAGTGTGTTTATAAAAACTAATCTGATTAATGATGAAGTTGTGTTTTTCTTTCAGAAAATAATAGCTTTTTAGGAATACTTGAAAAATGATTTTTTTTATCATTTACTACACAACTCCACTTAACCTAAACTTTCTTACTTATGTTTTCTAATTCTTCTGTACACAAAAGAAGATATTTTAAAGAAAGACAATTTTGAAGTCAATATGAACCATCGATTGTTTGGTTACCAGCATTCTTCAAAATATCCTTTGTGTTCTGCATATTAATGATAACATTTTGTAAAGGTGAAACAAAAAAGCAAGGCATTTAAATAGCACTGGAGCCATCAGTTGTTTTAAGAATTGTTTTAACTGTGACTGTTTTGATTAATCACAGAAAACATCAAATCAATTCAAATCAAAAGTCTTGTGAACTACAAGTTCAATCTAATTTGTATTCCTTAGTTTTATTCAGTTTTATTTTGTAAGATATTACATGTATTAAGTTTTTTTGTTATTTTAAATATGATAATAATAATAATAATAATAATTCATTTTATTTATAAATGGTGCCTTTCTGGACACCCAAGGTCACCTAACAACAAGCATCAACATATATACCAAAACAAATGGTTCTGAACCAGTTGGAGTTTATGGAGAAGTTTAGAAGGAAGCCCAGAGAGAAATGCATTACAGTAGTCAAGATGTGAAGTAACTCATTTATGGATGAGAATTGCTGTATTATTGGATGTGAGAGAAGAGCGGAGACGAGTAATATTATGCAGGTGGAAGTATGCAGTACACATAATTTTGATATGTCTTTCAAGTGAGAGTGTGCCATCCAAGATGACACTCAAACTCTTGCCCTGTAGAGAGGGACAAATTGTGCTATTACCAATATCTATTGTAAAATTATCAAATTTATCTAAGATACTTTTAGTGCCAAAGAGTTGAAATTCAGTTTTGTCACTATTTAATTTTAGAAAGTTCGCTGAAAGCCAGATTTTTATTTCAGCTAAACATCTACTCAAAGCGAAAGGAGGAAAAGAACTGTAATCTTTACAGATTGACCTTATTCACTTGCATCACACTCTGTTACCGAGGTTTTTTAAAGACTAAGTAGTTTTTGCTTTTTTTAAAGAATTTTTTTTTTTTTCTATGAAGGTATACTATATAATTGTTTAATTTTGTATATATAGTTGCACATTTATTAACCTTCTTAAAACTAACTTTTATATATTTGCTTTAATTTATTTTCATTTTTATTTTAATTTATCTTAATCAAATTTTGGAAAAACTAGGTTAATATTTAATCATGTTTTGGTTTTCATTTTTTATTATATTTATTTTTTAGAAAACAAAATTATTATAAACATTACAATATTGTAATTGGATTATTTATATATTATTGTTGTGTATATGTATTGTTTATTTTACTAAATTGTTTATTTAATCCTTTTTTTTTATGGCATTAATAAACTATTCCATAATAGTTGTAATATTAAAAATATACCCTATTGGAATCTGGAGACCCCTGTGGTAATCAGCATTATGACACAAGCTGCTAAACCTAAAATATTTTTTTAAAGCAAATTATCTGTGATCACTTGTAAACATATTGTCATCTCAGCATCTCTTGTGTCTGTTTTTCTACTACAGGGTCCTCAGTGCTGCTCTGATCTGGCAGTGTCTTTCCACTACGTAGATCCTGTGCTCATGTACACCCTTGAGTACTACACTTACCATCTGAGGCCGTTCGGCTACCAGCACCGCTACCAGCCTCCAGTGCCTGCTGTCCTGTCCTCATCGTCTCAAACTGTGAAAACCACCACAGAAACTCAGAGATCAGAGGAGGGTGCTAAAGAAAAACCAGCTTCAACAAACACAGTGAATCCCAGAGCTGAAGAAGTGAAGACGACTGAAACAAGTCACAAAGTCACAAACGCTGCCCAGGAGAGAAACACAACCCACAGAAGTGCAGCGTGATTGTGTTTCTCTGTGAATGGAGTGTTCTGTAAATCAGAAATGAAGGGACTGACTAATGTGAATGGTAAACCTGTGTAGCATTTTCTGTGTACTATGCATGTGATGTATTGGGTACAGAGTTCAGCTGATTACCAAAAGGTAAAATGTCCTCCACTAACATTGGAAACCTTGGTTAACGTGAAAAAAATGCCTTTATTGTTTAACCATTTGATATTTTCATGTAACCCTGTGATCTTTTTGATCTTTTCAACATTAAAACATAAAAAAACATTAAAAAAAATCACAACACAGTATAATCAAAGCCAAAGATCTGTTAAATATATGTGTATCACAGTTATTGCCAGCAATTATTGAATTATATTCCCGTTGATATCTTTTTAATGCACCTGCACTGTAAAAAGCAATTAGTTACTTAAAGTGTGTAAACCTTTTGCCTTAAAAGCTTTAAAGGGAAACCTAGGATGAAAATCATCTTTTGGAAGCTGTTTGAACAGAACTGTGTGTAGATATAGTTTGTTCACAGTCATATTGGGGTGATATAAACAGAATAAGTCTCTTTTTTTAATTTCCTGATGTTAAAATTCGATCCAAATCCCTCCCATTTTGAGGCCCACTGCAATTTGACGTAGGAGTGTGGTTTCTCCGCCCACCGATGTGATTGACAGACGCGTATTAACATGTCTCTGTAGTAACGCTTATAATCATATCAACAAGACAAGACATGCACAAAGCAACTGGGATTAAAAGATCTGTTCAGCACTCTGTGATCATCAATCATCATCAAATGTGATCAAGAATGAGTTTTACAAGTTTAAAACATTTTTTTTTAAAACTGAATGTTTGTAATAAAGTAAGTTAAAGACAGTAAAATCGGTATAATTCATCACCACAGTCGCATGTCAGTGCAATTATAAAAGAAGACACTTCAATCACGGTTTGCAGACATTAAATCAGGTTTATTCATTCATTCATATATTATCTTTTCAGCTTAGTCCTTTTATTACTCTGCGGTCGCCACAACAGAATGAACAGCCAACTTATCCAGCATATGTTTTATGCAGCGTATGCCCTTTCAGCTGCAACCCATCACTGGGAAACATCCATACACACTCATTCACACACATGCATACGGACAATTTAGCTTACCCAATTTACTGTCGCCGGCCGACCATGTTGCCGGCCTAAATCAGGTTTATTTTGTACATTAACATAACGGATATCCAAATATGTATTTGCCGTGCAAAAACAGTGCAAATTTAAACCCGCACTGTGTGTTTGTGTGTGTGTGAACTTTGTAACGACATTGTG
Organism: Danio kyathit; assembly: GCA_903798195.1. Taxonomy (NCBI): domain Eukaryota; kingdom Metazoa; phylum Chordata; class Actinopteri; order Cypriniformes; family Danionidae; genus Danio; species Danio kyathit. The sequence goes on from LR812541.1 coordinate 31,612,078, forward strand.
TGTGACTCATCGTTGCAGAAAGGCTTAATTTAACTCCACAACAAATACATCAAATAATCATTGGGAAAGTTTTTAATGTAGTATTTCTCACAAACGTTGCGTGAGATCTGCTTCCTTCATGTCTGTCACTGTGCTGTTTATCTGGCGCAGCTGAGGCGGAGGTTGAGACACACTCTGACAGGCTCGTGGGAACGGTGGGCGGGAAGAGTTGGCATTAAAGGCACATCTAACCCAGGTTACTAGTGGGTAGTACACAGCAATAGAGCAAATAGAAATACCCTTATAAATATGAAAAAAAAAACCACTGCCAGAATACTTGATTAAATAATATATATTAAAATTATTTATTTTTTTATTATTTATTTAGGCAACAAAAACAGCTACATAGTATTCATAGCAGAAAATTCCAATAATCTGAAAGGTTTAATAAATAATCTAATGGTGTTTTGAGCGGAAACTTTACAGACACATTCTGGAGACACAAAAGACTTATCTTAAATCTTGAAAAAGGGGTAAAATATGTGTCCTTTAAGTTGACTTTAAAACTTGCCTTGACAAAAAGTTGACGTTAACAACGAGTTTTACTTAAAAAATTATTCACAGTTCAATTTCTTAATAGAGTTAAAGGCATAGTTCACCCAAAATTAACATTTACTCACCATTTACTCAACCTCAAGTGGTTATAAACTTTTATGACTTTCTTTCTTCTGTTAAACACTAAAGAATATATTTGAAGAAAGCTGAATACCTGTAACCATTGACTTCCATAGGAAAACAAATACTATGGAAGGCAATAGTTGCATGTTTTCAGATTTCTTCAAATATATTCTTTAGTGTTTAACAGAAGAAAGAAAGTCACAAAGGTTTGAAACCAATAAACTAAAAGTGACAGAATTTTTATTTTTGCGTGAACCGATCCTTTAAGGCAATTGGTAAGTGAAATCAAGAGAAGTAAAATGAACTAATCACTTTTAACAGTGTGGGTGTACATGAAGAGGAAATTATTCATGACTTCCTGTTTTTCAGGTCTAGAGATGAGAGGTATGACATTGACCAAGCTCTCTCAGTTCTTCTTCATAACATAAATAACTGATAAGAAGGTGACAAAAGATTAAGCTTCACAAAGTGGGAAGTATAAGAAAGCAGTAGGAACACTGAGATTTTAACTATTAGGGCAACAATTTTGATAGAATGTTATCAGTCCAAATGGAAGTGTTATGAATCATCCTGGAAGAGGACGAGTGTTGATTTTGCTTTATCTGAATGTAGAACGATGTTTCAAGTGGCCAAAATATCTCCAATAATCACTGCTGGATAGTTGCAGAAGTTAGAATAAAAAAGCTTGAGCTCTCGACCAAAACAAACTTAAGCATCCTAATATTTTAGGCAAAGGTGTAAAAAAAGCTAAGACATTTTTTCAAAGCCTTTTCGTATTTACCAAGTGTGCCAATATTAGTTGAGGGCACTATATACTGTAGGTTCAAACTTCGTCATTATTGCTCTCAATTGAGGCCAGTTACAGTATGCTGGTAAAAAGTGAACTGTAAGTCACTTTGGATACATGCTTGCTACTGTATGTCTCTTGCTGTTGGAATAAATTGTTTTTTTTTTTTGCCTTCTGGTCTAAATATAGGACACGTTGTTTGATTCATTCTAATAATTCAAAGACATAAAGGGCTTTAGTATTTCAGCGATGAGACAAAAAGCAGTATACAGTTTGTCATGAGTCAAATCCTCAGTGCTTTGGCAAATGTATCAGTTTACACAGTTTTTAATTGGTCGATTGAGAGTTTGTTGTGAGCATTTAAGTCATAAAACGAAAGATCAGGTAAGCTAGATAATATCTTTATTTACAAAATTCATGTTTTATACATTAGACAGCAAAAATAACTTTGAATAAATATATATAGAAATGCATGGGATGTAAATGGAGATTTCAATTTGGCATTGTAAGATGTAATCAAATGTATAATTTGCAATACAATGAAACAAATCACACTATAGGAAATCATGTTTATTAGATTCATCTTGTATAAATTGCTGTTGCTCTATCACTTTTGTAAAATAGATTATGACTTCTTGTTGTTTCTCCAAAGAAGTTTATTGAAAAGAAGCTGTCGTGACAGGGTGGTGCAGACGATTCAGTGGATATGAAATCATTATTTTGCCTATAACCCACGACGAAACCTGTAAAAATTGTGAAAAAGATCACACATTTAGTAACAGATAGGAAATGACATATGTTGTAATATCTTCAGAAAGCCTGCAGGTGGCAGAACAGCCTTACTGAATAATCGCAGACGCTCACCTCAGTTTGCATTTGTTGAAGAAGATTCCTCCGCTTGGTTCTGGGTACTCTTTCCTCCATTGGCGTCCGGATTCTGACAACACATATAACAGTAAGTTTGTAAGACTTGATAAACCGACAGCATTGGCATTAATACTAGGCTACAATGTAGGCAAATATGTTCAGGTAAAAAAAAATCTTTGCAAATTGTGTAATCCTCATTACACCTTGTTATACATAGACGCTAATCCGAAACTATTAACACAAAAAGTAATCAATTTCCAGTCGGTAGCTACCTCACTGAAAGTAATAAAAACGTCAAGTCTAAGTGAGTCAGATATTGATTCAATCACTGATAGATCATGTAAAATACTACATTCATTCAATTCAAATTGATAACTCGTGTCTTTATGATCAATTTGAGAGTTATTTGTTCGTTGTCCTGAAGCAACATTGTTTTTGATTCCTCACAAAGAATCGACTCATGAGAGTCGTTTGTGAATCAAACTCCTAAACCCGCATCGCGTCCAATTTGGATTTGAAGACGTCTCCAAATGAGTATTCTCACGAAGATAAACGGCAAACTATCAAGTTCAGAACAGTCATCTAAAGGTACAGTCACTTTTGTCTTTCACAAACATCAGTGAAATGAAGCGAAAAGCTGTTTACCAGGGTCAGCGCTTCGTCGACCCATGAGTCCAACAAAGATATCGTGCATTTCCCCTTGAAGACAACATGTAACGTTATTCAGTTTTCTTCAGTTATTATTATTACTTGAACAGAGGATATGAGATCACACACATACACACACAAAATATCTTACTTTTACGTTGGGGTGGTATATCATCTGTTTCTTAAAAAAAAAAACACACACACATTTGAGACACGTCAACAAGAAAATTAAGTGAAACTGTCTCAAAATTACAAGAAAAGTGTTCACTCACCGGCGTTTCTGCGCCCCATTAATCCGACGAAACTGTCATAATCTATGTCATTATACCTCTTCAGCAAGTTATGAGTCGACGTCCGAAAACTTGGACTCTCCTGTGCGTATAAATAAGGTTCTATTGTAAAATCAGCGGAGCCCAATCCTTTATATTTATAGCTATTAGATGCTCATAATCTGTCACTTACGCTTGAAACTGATCTTTGAGACTCTGACTGCTGACAGCTCGACTCACTCCATCGGGTTTCCAGCACCAAAACCAAGAACAGTAACACAAGTCCACGGTACATCTTTACAGATTATTCTGTGGAGAAAATATGTCAGAACATTAAAGCAATTCACACAATTTTATATCATATCATTCATTTATTTACCACACTTTACTTGGTGATATTTTTAATAATAATAAAAAAAAAACAACTGCAGTCATTCATCACATTTTATTTGCTGATAAAACATTTGTCAAATTGATTAGAAAGAAAGAAAGAAAAACAAAAACATTTTAATAAAATTGTAGTATGAATTACAGGCAATGCAGAATATTTTACAGGTATTTTACTCACCTGAGCTGAGGATGAAGATCTGTAGAAAAGAACTCAGTTCCAGTTTCTGCTTGTGGAGTTAAATCCTTTTGTGATGGACTATCAGACAAGACACAGAGACGGGGATCCTCTCCTGTCTGATTGTTAAATGATAGCAACATGTGCGTAAATCCAATCAGATGTCGCAGTGTAGGTGTGGTTTAGGGCTTTGTAGTCTGCATCAGCGATGACCATGCAATTGAGATCCTGACATCATAGGCGTGAGGCATTCCTTAAAAGGACAAACCAAAGCCCCTTTTGTCAACCCCCTACCATCAATTACTCACATATGAATTCTTGCAACTTTAATCCAAGATCTGAAACTTTGCCAGATTTTTTCCCCCCTGATAGTTCAACGAATATCAGCCATGAAACTTGATCTCCCACATCCAACTCAAACATTTGCACGAGAGCCTGTCTAAATGTCATGTTTGTTGACTCATTAAGATTATGCTGATATGTATCCGAATGCTACTTTTCTGTGCTAAGTAGGGCCTTATTGTCATATTTTCCTCCTGACTGCCTAATTGGTGCTGTCGCTGGCGAGAATGTAATCTCTCAAGGAAGCAATTACACAGATGGAGCAACGGATGATGAGGACGGTGTATCACGGACTCTATGGACATCTTGAGGGTGCATCTAACTGGCCTGGCGACATGCAGGGTTGATTAGTGAGAACATCCATTAGTCGCTGCCCACACTCAGTATGCAGCATGCAAAAGGGCAGCTGCTCTTTGAAGTTCCTGTTGGAGAGCAGATTTGATCAGTTCATCAACAGAAGCAAATGATTGCAACAGCCCAGACAGTACTAACCCACTTATACATCAGCATAATAAAACCTGTGCGACTCCGACATAGTTGTCAACACTCAAGTTCGCTATTGTTGAACTTTTTTTTTACTTACACTAACCTATTCTGAACAAAAACTTTGCCATTTGATTGTGGATGTTGTTTATGCTGGGGTTGTGCTCTGTACTTTACTATAGCATAAACCAAACTGACAATGTTTTTTATATTACATTTTAATTAAAAGGCACCTATTTTACCCCTTTTTCTAGATTTAATTTTTTCTTTTGTGTCTCCAGAATGGCTCTGTAAAGGTTCAGCTCAAAACACCCATCAGATTATTTATTATACCTTTCAGAATATTGGATTTCTGCTCTGAACACTATGTACTGTAGCTGTTTGTGGGGCCTGAGCCTTTAATGCTAGTTTTCCCCACCCACCGTTCCCACGTGCCTGTCAGAGTGTTCCTCAATCTCTGGCTGCATCAGATAAACAGCACAGTGACCTACATGAAGGATGCAGATCTCACGTAATGTTTGTGGGAAATACTACAGTAAGAATTTTCCCAATGATTAGTTGATGTATTTGCTGTGGAGACATGTCGTTACAATTTTCACGCACATACACACAGACACACAGCTCGTGCATTTAAATTTGCACTGTTTTTGCATGGCAAATGTGACATGATAAATGTTAATATCCACTGCTGTATGGTTATCCGTTCTGTTAATGTACAAAATAAACCTGATTTAATGTCCACAAACCGGGATTGAAGCATCATCTTTTATAATGGTACTGACATGCGGCTGTGGTGGTTAAGACGGTAAAATCGATGTAATTCATTACCAACAAACATGCACTGTTTTAAAAATGTCTTAAACTTGTAAAACTCATTCTTGATCACATTTGATGATGATTGATGATCACAGAGTGCTGAACAGATCTTTTAATCCCAGTTGCTTTGCGTACGTCTTGTCTTGTTGATATGATTATAAGTGTTACTACAGAGACATGTTAATACGTGGCTGTCAATCAATTCGGTGGGCGGAGAAAACGGCACTCCTACGTCACATTGTGGTGGGCCTCAATATGGGAGGGGTTTGGATCCTATTTTAACATCAGGAAAATAAAAAAAGAGACTTATTCTGTTTATATCACCCCAATATGACTGTGGACACTACACCTACACACAGTTATGTCCAAACGGCTTCTAAAAGATGATTTTCATCAAAGGTCCCCTTTAATGTAGGCATGCTCCAATCAATTGCTGTAGATTAGTTTTGGTTGGTAATTACACTCTATGACTTAAACTAGTAGTCACTAATTTCACCAATCAAATGAATCGATGGCAGTTTTACAACCTAACAAACATGAAGACCATTGTAATAATAATAAAAAAAGGTTTGAGAAACAAAAATGAACAAAAATGCACTGTAGAGTAAAACTAAACTGCTATACGGCAGTCATGACTGAAGACAAATGTAAAACTGAATGAAAAGGGTTATTTTTTATTTATTTATTTTTATTTTATTCTCAGGATTTGCATAATTATGACCTTAAAATTAAACAAGCATCTCCACTTCCGTTCATTGTAAAAAATAAAGCCAAATGTCACAAAGATGGCTGTTGACAGTCTTGTGCTGCTGATGTCATTTGGAGCCAGAGTCTGTGCAGTTGCTATTGCAGCTCATATAATTCATTAAAAGTTATGATCACCTGCTCTTTCCCCACATGGGTAACAGTGTTAGGCCACAGATGACTAGCCAGTGAAAATTGTTTGCTAATTACCCCATGAACTACAAATTTAATTTTATCAACAATTGCGGTTAGTAGGCATTTTAGTCATTTAAATAAGAATCATTTCAGCACGGCAGTGTTTATTCTGCATGAACTCTGCACACTCATGATAGATGCCAAATGCATAAATGTAGCTTACTATACAGTATGTCAATATATAATATACTGTATGTAAAATAAAGTAGTGTGGAAGATCTGAGTTTTCTGTAGGTTTTTAAACTTAATTCATTATGCCTCAATTTTAGGGTCCCGTGATGTACTTTGAAATGTTTATTGAATGTTTGACGTTATCTCAACTGATACATGAATACATTAATGGGACATATGTTAGCACCTCCCCTTTTTAAAAACAGCCAATAGTGTTTAGTTTTTATCACAGCTCTGCCAGTGAGAGTGGTTGCGCTCAAGCACATCAAATGAAAATCAAATAAGAAGCGTCTTGAAAGGGGCGGGAAATGTCAGATACTAGAGAGCATTTGATTGGTCAGGAGAGTTGACGAGAAAATGAAGTATAAGGTGATGTCAAAAAATTTAGGTAAAAGTGACAAACTGCAAGCTTTGAATGTTTATATTTTTAATATTTTTGTCGCTATTTACTTAACTTACAGATATTCTTAAGACTAACACACTGTACTAATACTAACATCGAAAGAACTTGATCTTAATCACGGGACATTTAATTCCTAAAGCCAGAGCTGAAACTTTTAGATTTGTACACTATATAGTCATGTTGTTAAATGTTGCACTCACTCCAAAAACGTATGTCTTTCTCATCATTATATTTGTTTTCCAATCCTAGGATAGATACATTTATGTGAGATGCAGATTGGGATGGAAATATTTTACCAGATATGATGCTTACTTCAAGAACAAACATCGCTCAACATGGTATGAAAATTACTTTTCTGTTTGAATTGATTTTTCTTTCCTCAGCCTTCTGGTAGATATTTGTTCTTGTTTTAATCATAAACTTCATGCTTCATTTTGTTCTGTTTCACTGAAAACAAGACTCTTTTTGCCATGCTATTTTGTTTTTGTAATAGACACTGGACAACCTAAAAACATGACAAAAAAAGAATTAAATTCTGAGGAGGAACATCGCTTTGTTACAGTGTTATCAGAAGCTTCAGTAAAATTTATATTCACATTGGTATTTATTCAAACTTAAGGTATTTTTTGTAACATAATTTAAAAAGGAATAAAGAGTACCCACAACTCATTGTGTGCTTCCTGTAAATTGGTTTCTAGATAACTTATTGACATATAGTAATGCATCATTTGGAGAGAACACATTTTCTTTTCTTGGTCTTGGAAAAAAAAGTCTTAAACTGACCTTGAGAAACTCTGAAGATTAGTGGTTTGTGACATAAGCAGACAGTAATTTCAAGCTTTTATCCATAAATAACGTTGCTCTCTAGGGCTGGGCGATTAATTGAAAAGTAATTGAAATCGACATTTAGAACCTATAATTGATCAAATTTTTTCAGGTAAATTTTTTCAGTTCAATTTATATTACGTTCCCTACCGCATGTGAAGTCACGTGACCCCGCTCTGTTATGGCTAATTTATACTTCTGCGTCTAAAACACAAGTATGGTCGAGCGCAGCTTTCGCACGATGGCATACCAGTGGACCTCTTAAAAAGTACACATTGCACATTTGCACTATATTGACAATGATTGGAAGCTGCGCCAGAGATGCCTTGAGGCGACATATTTTCTATTACAATAAAATTATTATTTACATGAAAATATTTTTTACAGAAGTTTCAAGAAATGCATGTGTATATATATATATATATATATATATATATATATATATATATATATATATATATATATATATATATATATATATATATATATATATATATATATACACACGCACACACACACACATTTTATTTCATTTGGAAGAGATACTGCTTATTTTCTTCTTTTAAAAACATTCAAAATAATCAAATTTGTTTCCAAAAGTGCAAGTTATTTATTTTCACTTTTTTATATTTCAGTTGTTCAGTGTTGATGTTCAATAAATACTCATAGATAGTAGATAGTGTGTGTTTCCTTCAATTATTTTAAAATCAAATAATGCACCCTTCATTCAGAAATCTCTCACTTGTAATATGTGAGCATATTTACTGTACAAACCCAATGATAATAACTTAATAAAAATAAATAAATAAAATAAATGTTCATTAATTCAATTCAATTCATCATTATTTCTATAGCGCTTTTACAATGTAGATTGTCTAAGCAGCTTAACATAGAAGATTATAGTAAATTGAAACTGCTTCAGTCCAGTTTTCAGAGTTGAAGTTCCATTTAGTTCAGTTCAGTGTGGTTTACTTTACACTGCTGAAAGTCCAAACACTGAACTGAAGAGCAAATCCATTGATGCACAGCTTCACAAGTCCCAAACCATGCAAGCTAGCGACAGCGGCGAGGAACAAACTTCACCAATTGGCGAAAGTGAAGGAAAAAAACCTTGAGAGAAACCAGTTGGGTACAACCATTTCTTCTCTGGCCAAACTTCTTGTGCAGAGCTGTAGTCTAGGCGCCTGAGGCTGGAGAATGCTGGATGTCTATCGTGGAGAAGCTGCAGGTGGGAGAGGTCACCGGCTGGTACAGGCTGGCCCTTCAGGATCAATGTGAAGACTGGAGTCTTACAGGAATCAGTCTCATGCTCTCCACTCTTCCATGACCACCACCATCCTCGTCCAGGATTATGGAAACCTCGGGAATAATAAAAACAGACTAACATAAGTGCATATGCCGTTAAAATTATAATGCTTTTGGGAAGTGTTCCCTGCTCCGGTTGCCCTAAATAATGCAGACTAACAATCCTTTAGAGGATTTGGATTTCAAAAGCATTTATGTGTATGCTAATGCAAAGAGATGTATCTAGTTTTAAACTGACAGAGTGTGTCTGCTTCCCGAACTGTGCTAGGAAGGCTGTTCCAGAGTTTAGATGCCAGATATGAGAAAGATCTACCGCCTACAGTTGATTTTGAAATTCTGGGAATAATCAATTGTCCAGAATTAATTGAGCGTAGTGGATGTGAGGGGCTATAATACACCAGGATCTCCCTCAAATACTGGTGAGCTAAGCCGTTCTGAGCTTTGTAGGTAGTCAATAAAATTTAATAATTTATACGATATTAAATATTTAATCATAATCTGGTAAAAATGTTCAATTAATCGAGATTTTTATTTTAGACCATATCGTCCAGCCCTATCTCTACCTTTTATGCGATCAGTATTAAATGACACTTTGAAATGCCTAATGTTTTTTGTAGTGTTGATAGGGGAGAATAAATATCTGCATGCAAATTACTTTGCAAATAGAGGGCATGTTGTAAATGACAGTCAAGAGCATCTGTTGATTGGGAGCTCTACAGAGAAAACCTCTGTGGCCAAAAAAACATTGGGATGTTCTAAATACGAATCAAATTTACTGTCCAATTTGGTTTAAATTCAGCATTTCACAGGTATGTCTAGTTATCCTGGCATGAAGCTAATAAAGCAAACAAAGGAGCCAGGGCGCTACCCACATGCCAATTAAATTTCACTGTCAGGGATGTTGGCGAATGCGCTGTTCCTCTACTATACAAACAATGTGTCTTTCATAATGCTTTTGATGCAGATGTTCGGACTTCATCGCAGGCTGTGTTGATCCACAGGAGACCATCACTGCCAGTGTTCAGGGCAGACCCAGCTTTGACTTGCCACCTACAACAACAAAGGGCAGGTCGGAGTTCCAAATGGCTGGTTTTCCCAAAGGTTAGCGGATTAGCATTCTGATGTTTTAGTAATGAGTCCCATCCCATATATGTCTCTTCCTGCTCTGCGTGGATCTCGCAGCGGGTCAGATTAAGGATATGGGGATGGATGGGAGTAGCAGTAGGGGAAGAAAAAGTAATTAATTGCATTCTTTCATAATTAATGACTTCTTCTTTCCCTTAATCACAGAGCCACATCCTGGGAGTATCAATGAGAACACCATAGGGCTGTTTATTTGGAGCATGCTAGGGTGGAGGGCCCTGCCGCTGAGAGGATGACGACAGGAAGAGGATGCCTTAACGGTAAACTCATGACAACGTTGGCTATCAGCATTAGGTACCATTAAGTGCACTCAAAATGTGAGAGGGAGCTAAGAAAGTGTTTGGTGCGGTTATCTTGGGTTATCATCTAAAGTATACAGTATGTTTACCTAAGAGAAATGTGAATCAGTGCAGTCCTGATGTTCACGTTTCTATTGATTTCCTGTGAGAATGATTTTTTTTTTTGCTTGATGTGAAATGGAGTAGTTATTTTATTTGTGGCAGCTGGTGTTTGGAAATTATCTTATCTGTGCTGGCTAATGTCTTGAGCCCTTTACACGCTTTGCATGATTTGTTTGTTTTAACTCTTAGTGATGGCAGGGTGTGGGTGAATATACTTGAAACTACCACTAGTAGGATAGTTCACCCAAAAATGAAAATTCTGCCATCATTTAATCATCCTTCAGTTGTTCAGAAGAAGATAAATGCTGGTAGCTGGCACCACTGACAACTATAGTAGTTTTTTCCCTACTTTTTTCAGCAGCCAGCATCATAAAAAGATGAAAGAAGTCATAAAGGTTTAAAACCACCAATGAGGGAGAATAAATGATGAGAGAATTAAAATATTTGCGGGGAAATATTCTATTAGTGAAGGTAAGGCCCTTTTACACTAGGTGCTTTTACATGGAGTATTTTAATTCACTGTTAAAAATGTTCCACACAATTCCTGCATGTTGTCCCAACACTAATCGATTAAGTTAATTGTTTTTTACAAATTTAAGTGAACATAAAGCAATTAAGTTGACCCCCAAAACAATTCAAGAATTGTGTTGATTCTGCTCATAAGTAGTTTGAACAAACAGCAAAAATAATTTTTTGAGTATTGGTTTAAAAATACAAATTCAAACACCTCAATCAGAATAAAAATGTCAAAACTAAATGAACAGGGCAGGGTGATTTACCGAAAAGTAATCGAAATCGACATTTAGAACCTATAATAGATCTAATTTTTTCAGGTCAATTTTTTCAATTACTTTCCCTACCGTGGAGTCACGTGACCCCGCTCTGTTAGCCACACTTTGCAGCCACATCCGATCCCTGGTCAAGTAGGACGACAGACCCATTCTTGAGCCTTACTTTGGACGATGATTGAAAGCTGCGGCAGAGATGCCTTGTGATGGCATATTTTCCATTACATTAAAATGATAGTGCACTGTTTAAATATGCACCGTTTAAAATATTATTTACAGGATATACAAGAGTTATTTTATTTAGAAGAGACACTGCTCATTTTCTTTCTACATTTAATATGAAAAAACACTGAAAAAACACTTTTTTTCATTTTTTATAAGAAAAAAGTGACTGTTCGTTTTGGGCAATGTGTGTTTTAATTTCAGTTGTTTAACATTGTTGTTCATATATATGTTCAAATAATCATAGATAATAGACCATAGTGTGTGTTTAAAGTCAAGTAATGCACCCTTAATTCAAAAATCTCTCACTTGTAATATGAGCATATTTACTAAACAAAACCTGTCAGTGAACTATGAGGGCAAAAAAAATAAATACATAAATAAAATAATCGTTCATTAATCGTAAGTTAAAATTAGTTAATCGAGATTTTGGTTTTAGGCCAAATCGCCCAGTCCTTCAAATGTATCTGTAACCTGCTTGAAAGGGGTGGGACTTTTTTTCATAAACTGAAGAATAATAATTCTGCAATGCATTAAACTGAGTGTGATGTGATAAAGTGAGGCTAATTGCAGACGAACTGCGCTTTCACACCTCACACGAAACAACAGATCGCCTACGGCTAAATCATTGCTGACCACAACTATGCATTTTCACTGCCACTGCCCAATATATTACTTTAAAATAGGATGAGGTTAACAACAGAAACACCTGAAAATACCTGTCATTCTTACAACTTACTGACTTTTTTTATGTGTTTGTAGACTCTGTTCTTAGACACCAAAGCATAATTGTTTTAAAATTAGCTTAGAACTAGTTCTTTTTTTTCCGAATAATAAAATTCCATTCATGCTTTCAGGTCAGAAAGTCACGATTATTAGGGACCATAATGTTAAAAAAATAATAATAATCATCTGTGTACAAAAATATATTTTCTTATAAAGTTTGTCAGTTTGCTTCAGTACAGTGACACTATGATAGCCAATTAGATAATTTTGGTAACAAAACATAATTTAAATGCATTTTAGCTTTATTTTTTAGCATTTGCACAGAATATATTAGTAAAGACTTAATTTTTAAAGAATTATTTATTTTAAGATTATTTTTTACAGTAAGGTTTAACAGCTAAACTGTTTAAATAAAATAGTTATTTGATAGTTTGACAGTTTGATAGACCATGTATTTAATATCCTTTTTATTCAATTAGTTTGTTTTTGTATCATACTATATATTTTTCTCACTTCTCAGACACCAAAGATAACAAAAACTTTACCTGAAAAAAATCTATCTGAGCTATTTCCGTCAGTCTCTGCTCTGCCTTTTGTGCAATTGCAGACATGTGATCTAAAGCTGAAATCTAACTGGGCGGCACATTTTATTGACACACTGCTTGAAAAAGAAAAATCACTTAATCTTGCCGCGCATGGTGTGAATAGCTCCATAGGGATCTATTGTTTTGATTCAAGAGCGTCATCATGTTGTACATTTGCAGAATTTAATTGCGTTCCGTGTGAAAAGATCTTTAAATGGCAAATTAAATTGAACACACATAACAACGAGGCTGTCAGGGATTGACTTTTGTTCTTTACAGTGGCACAAACTACATGCAGGTCCAGTGTAGGTCACGTAATTTTCACAATTCAGGAATTCTCACCACAGACCAATGGTAGTTCAATGGTATATTTAGAAAAGATTGCTTTTTTCAATCTCCCATAATGAACTCCAAAAAGATTTGATGTTGTTCAATATGACATGTTTTTCAAATGGTCTAGCCTCCTTGTTTGATCACTGTCATGGGTTTTAGATAACTAACAGGAATTGTTTTATAAACCAGAGTCTGTGTCTAAGAGGGAAGTAAATGAGATTTGACACATGATGGGATAGTCACTGACAAGTCAAATTATGGGTTGCATACTTGCTCTGGAACAACAGGCTGTTGGAGATGGTTCGTTGCAAACTTGGTAAAAAAACATAGCAAGGAACATATTAATTGGAGACCAAAAGAGTGATAAGAATTAATCAACACTGCTGATGAAAAATGAAATATGATGATTAGATTCACTATAGACAAATATGTTATGCTGCAGCACAAATGGTTTTTAAAGATGCATGTACCTGTAAAAAGTAAGTTTTAATAATATCCTGTAGTTGTAATGTTGTATATAGGGAAATATTTCAGAGCCCAGTCCACTGCAAAAGGTCAGTTAAATATTTAAATGTTTAATTGTTTATTACAGTCCAGTTAGCATTTAAGCATAATGGACATAATTAATGTATGTTTAGGGATATCAAAGTTAACATTTCTTCTTACAGTGGTGATTAAATATGTTTAACATAATTGTTTGAATATTTGCTTTGAACAAATCAGATAATAGTCTGATTTTGTGCTTTGCTTTCTAAAATCTGATCAGAAAATGATGAGTAGTTATTTTTGAGAGATAATTTTTTAGATAATGTTTGACAAATTATGTCAGTGCAATGGCATTATACAACAGATTACATTAATAATTTGGCCTGTCAAACTCTTCTAGAGCACCCACTGTATAGTTTATCTTGAAAAATCAAGTTTTTCTATGAAGCCCTGGGTAAAAAATCTGGGTGTTATTCTGGATGATGGCTTGAGCTTTGACAAACAGATAAATGCTGTGGTTAAATCCTGCTTTTTTCAGCTTCGACTTTTAAAAACCGTTAAATCTATTATATGTAGAAAAAATTTTGAGAAAATAATTATTTTATTACCACTAGGTTGAACTATTGTAACTCACTATACTTTGGGATTAGTTAGAAAACCTTATCCCTTATCTCATGTAACCAGAGATTATTATGCATCCCTAAGTCGAGGTTGAAATGCAGAGGTCACCATGCCTTTGCAGTAGCTGGTCCTAGATTGTGGAATGCTGTGGCCCTCTGTATTAGATCTGTTTCATCTCTTTCTGTTTTTAAATCTAGGTTGAAAACTTACCTCTTTGATGTGATGTGTATTGTGCACCCCCTCTGGTTGTGTTTAATAGTGCTATAAAAATATATTTTTTATATTTTTATTTATTTAATGGTGTTGACTATAGGTATGCCAAAGTAAAATTTTGCACATAATTAATAAAGTAAGATTAAGCTAATTATTTTAACGTTCACTATCAATAAATGTGGCAATAATATTTAATTTTAAATTCTAACAACTGGTCAAAATGTCATGAAATCCGCACACAAAATTAAAATTTACTCAGTTTAGTATTTGGTCCCTCTCTAAATTGAGTTGTTACTTAAGTTAATGAGACAATGAAAGGATTAATTAGGTGATGATTGAGGATTGATGATAAACACCTGCTGTTATTAAGCAGAAACACAGAAGAGAAACAGAAAACTACTACTGACTTCAGTTACAACCTTAGATGAAATCTGCTAAAATATAATACATTGAATCTCTCAAAATCTCAGCAGAGGATCAACCCGATCAATAAGCAACTCCACAAACAGCAGCTTTACTTATAACTAATCTGTTTGCCTTATTATAAAGAGGGACCAAATACTCTGTGAACTGAGTAAATTTTACTCACAGGATTTTGCTGTGCAGCAATTGCTGTTGTATTTTACAGTTATTATTTTTATAGTTAACAAATGTGTGTTAAAGTATCATAATTATTAAGATGAATTCCAATTGCCATATTTTATTTTTATGGGAAAAATTGTATAATAATAATTATTATTATTATTATTTTTGACAATTTTTAAAACATTTTACGTAAACATTATAGATTAGGAAAATGGTCCATCTAGGGAATATGGTCATATTTATGGCTTCTTGGCATGAAAGAGTAAAAAAAAAAAGAAAACTTGATCTACATGACGCAATGAAGTCTTGTAAGAATCGTCCCCTTACGTCAGCAATGCTGCCCTCATTTGTTCTATTGTCACCCTACAATCAGACTTCTGATTGGACTTGACATGAGAGAGGTGGAGTCAAAAACAGCTTTGTACACCTAAAGATAATGCTGCCTTCACATCTGCCTTAAAACGCCAAGCATGACTCTCATTCTTATACATATGAACAAGTCACAACCAAAAATAAAAAGTAATAATTCTTCCAAATGAATCTAATCAGGTTTTTTTTTTTAGTTGCCTTACACCTATAGTCATAAAATACAGCTAAATCTAAGAACATTTTATGTAATGTAAGTGTTCCTAACTGCAACCTCCATAAATAATATTCATGACCTGCCAGTTGCAAATAAAGCAACAACATGACCTCCACGTCTGTGCAGATCGCGTCTATAATGTATCAAATTATGGAGGCAGGAGACTGTTGTCCGTCGCCTCTGCTGTGTTGGCAGTTGCTACGGAAGGCCACAAAACCCCTATTTCTGCGACTTTGTATTGGACTTTCCACATATTTCAGTTCAAAGCCTCATGTCTATTAAAGCGTCAGAATGGACTCGAGCTCAAGGACAGAATGACAGCCTGTCCTCAACCTCGCTTCCCCTCGCAGGTTTTTCATGCACACCGGAGGAAAAGCAGCAAAGAAGCAAGTGTCAAAAAGAGGCAGGAGAGTGTTGCAGAAAGCCGATAAAAACTAGAGAGTTATTAAAAGCCAGACTGGAGGAGGACCAACGAAGTATTGAGGCTTAAGGGAGCTAAATGTGAAGACAGGTTTCGACGGGGCATCCAAGGGTTGATGGCCAATGGTGGCTGCGGTGTGTAAGGGACGTGTCTGACAGTGGGGTGAGCTCAATGTAGCTGAGAATCCCCCGCTGCTTGTGTCACCCAGAGGCGACACGGCAGAGATATAAATAAAATGGACAAGAGGAAGCCCAGTCCTTTCCCCTGCATGTGTGACCTCACACAGGCGTTACGCTAATTTGATTGATTAGCTGGAATAACTTGTGAGACTTAGTCATATCCCCTTTTGAGCTGCTTGTGCCCACAGGTCTGAGGGAGAAACTGCGATCTCACATTGCCAGCTTTCAGAGTTTTATGGTCATCTAAATGTTAATTTAAGTCTGATTGCGGCCTCTCTTATCGAAAGAATTGAACGTTCTGCACTTAGAGGCATTTAGGGTTGTTAGGCAGCGTGTTTTGTCGTTAAGCCGCATCGCCCATCTGTTGCATGCATATCTCTTCATCACAGGGTTTCACAGCACAGAATGGATCAGTCTTTGTGCATAAGTGGAAATGCTATTGTGCGTTTTATGTTTAACTCTTGAGAATGCTGTTTAGAGATGGTATATTTGGTCTGTTCAGTCTGTTATAGAATGCTATTTTAATGTTAAGCGGGATGCTGACAGCGGAGTCCAAACGCAGGATTATTATGAGAATGGTTAGGCAGGCAACAGTCAACACAGGGCGAACAGACGTACACAGAAAATCCAGAGTCGTAGTCAAATAACAGGCGACTGGTCAATACAGGCAGGAGGCAGACAACATAAACAAACAAACAAGGCGAGAGTCAAAACACAGCAAAACAAGGCAAGGGAAACGCATTGTAATGTCCAAAGTGACAGTATAACAAGACTAAGCACAGAAGTGTGTGTAAGTGCTCACTTTATAGTCCATGTAATCAGTTCAGCTGCACTTAGGCAACTTAACAAAAAACAAATATATACCCATTTCAATTATATACTTACATATTTTTTTATATACTTATATAAAAAGGTGGCTATATTGGTCACTGCTTTGTTTTTGTTTTGTTTTTGAATGTCAGAAATGTATATTTGTGAATGTTGAGATGTTATATCGGCTTCACTGGTGAAAATAAATAATTGAATTGGGTATATATTTGTTTTTTGTTAAGTTGCCTAATAATTATGCACAGTAATAGTCACCTGCACACACAGATATCCTCCTAAAATAGCTAAAACTAAAAACAAACTAAAAACTACATTCAGCTATATTCAAAGCTATATTCAGCTTTGATATTAATGAGTTTTTTGGGTTCATTGAGAACATGGTTGTTGTTCAATAATAAAATAATCCTCAAAAATTATGTAAATGTCTTTTATTTAATAAATCTTACACATGACAGCACTAAATAAAAATAATTACATGCGTTTTCTGTGATCTCTCTTATTGATTTTCACTTCCCACTGTACCTTAAAAAAATGCTGGGTTGTTGTAACCCATCATTGTGTAAAATATGGACAAACCCAACCGTTGGGTTAAAAAGTGCAATTTAATTTATTTACAAAATGAATCAAGGGTTGGGTTTCTTCATATTTGATCCAACGCTGCACTGGGTTATGACAACCCGGCATGTTTTAGAGTGTATGGATGGAAAAATTGGCATCTTAAGTAAAATAAGATCCTTCTCATTAAGATGGCACATTTTTAATCTAAAAGCAGAGAGTTTCTTGGCCATTTATTTGCACAACAATGGAGTTTTGGGGGCCTGAAATCACAAACCTTTAAAGGAAGTTTTCAAAGTAGTTTTAAATAACTGTAAACTTCAGTGTCAACCAAAACAACAATGCTGAACTTCATGTTCTTTATGCTGCATAATGGGCTATATTGATTGTTTGTATTCACGTCCATGTTCAAGAAACCATATCTGTTCATAAATGTAGTGTTAAAGTGAGTTCTGAATATTGAATTCATGCAACTGTGAGAACAGGGATCTATACACAGCAATTTTCAAAAATGCACAGGAAGAAACATTTTCATTTTTAGTGTAAACATACCCATACTTGTCAGGCTTTTTACTTGATAATACTGAAATGGTTGTAATGGTAAGATACAAGAAAAAGATCATTACAAAATCAGACAAAAGCCTGACAAATGTCTTGAAACACTACATCTGAACAGTGTATTTAGGCATAGTATATGCAGAAGTACTTGACCCCCATCTAAAATAAATATTCTTTTCAAATTATTCAAAAGTTCATCTTCAATTATTCCTTACATAATGCATAAGCATAATGTTTTGCCCTTGGTGCATTGGTTTAAATGCCTCTACACACGGAGCAACAAATAAAAGCCTTTTTGTGTCCTTTGTTTGTCCCATAGGAAGAATGCAGTCTCAAAATGAATTAACAATACCAAATCAGAGATGTCATTCACATTAATTTTGTGCAGATCTGAGATGACTGTGCCCTTTGAATTCTGTATTTTTTTCAGTGATCTGTAATTAAGGTATTTAGGTGCTGATTAGAGCAGCAGGGACAAGCTCAGTCACAGTGATTGTCACAGTAAACAGATCCTGTGTATTGAGCAAGGCTCCTCATAGGCATCACCTGGGTGCACTACTCTATAAATACATTAGACCGGGGGGGGGGGGGGTGTATTCACCAAGTATAGAAACTTCATTGATAGATTTTGTCACCCATCCTTTTTGCATGGAATATAATATTTTTGTATGCATTGTGGTTTTGTGTATTTTGAAATATTAGATATTTTATATGTATTGTATGGAAGAGAGCAGCTCAGATTATTTTTGTGTTTATCAGTAAAAAAAAATCATTAAATCAAATGGGTTAGGGTGAGTAAAAGAATTTAAATTATTCTGTAATTTATCGTTCTCATTATTTTCTGAAAGCTTTTTTGATGCTGGCATGTTGATTACCTCAGGAAATCATTTTGACTTGTCCTTCAGGAACACATTTTAATTAGATGAGGCTAACGCTTTGGGGAATTTAAATGTAGAAACTTGTAGCTTGTACTTTTTTAAAGTATTAATTCTTAATTATTCTAATCTCATTCCAATTTGTATTAACATTTCAAAGTGTGTGCTTTTAATGTGTACCACTTGACACTATTTGCCTCAGATTTGCTCTATTTTTATGTTAATAAATACATTTGTGTATTTACCTTTTTTGATAGAGCTAATGGTGCAGAAATTGTGGCAGAGGATGAAAAGAGAAAAGATCATAGAAAAGCTTTCTATGATATCTCTAATCCTCATTCGTTAATTTTCCTTCAGCTTAGTCCCTTATTTATCAAGGGTCGCTACAGCGGAATGACCCGCCAACTATTTCAGCATATGTTTTACGCAGCAGATGCCCTTCCATCCACAACCCAGTATTGGGAAACACCAAAACACTCTTACAGTACATTCACACTCATACACTACGGCCAATTTAGTTTATTTAATTCACCTATTCTGCATGTCTTTGGACTGTGGGGGAAACCAGAGCACCTGGAGGAAATCTACGCGAACACGAGGAGAACATACTAACTCCACACACAAAGATTTTTTGAGTGTGTATGTCAGATTTTTTGAGTGAGTATAGACCAATCTAGATGGAAATTTTAATGGAATCTTTAATTTAATGTTTTTTTTTTTGGGACTCAAACTAGTGACCTTCTTGCTGTGAGGCGACAGTGCTAACCACTGAGCCACTGTGCCACCTATATCTAATCGTTTTTACAGCCTATAATCTCTTCATAGTCGTGTTGACAAAGTTTGTGCATAACATTACCTATTGGTTATCTTTTTCATTTGCAGTCTTTGCAGGCTGTATTCTGTTCAGAAATAATAATTCCATTGCCAGATTTCGTAATACCTCCAAATTGAGGGCATTGGAGCAATGAAGGGTGAAGGAGAGGGAGATATTAACCATCATTATAAACGCTTTAAAGCACTTTATTGTCATCATTCCTTGACCAAGAGCTGCTGTTGCACAGTGATTAATGAACATACATTTATTAACAAATAAACTTTTACTGCAATTAATAAAGTAGGGTTCCACACAATTTATTCATGTTAACGTAACAAATTTTAGTGGATTGAACACAAAAATCTCCAGAATTGTGTTATTTCAGCTCATTTTAAATAAGTAGTTTGAACAAGCATCAAAAATATTTTTTTGAGTAGACTAATTTATTAGACCATCTTTATTATACGAATGAAAAAGTACAGCTTGCCTTGAAAATGTAAAGATCACATTGCAGTCCTAAAATTCTAATTATACCTACTTTTGTGCAAGAAGTTTTTTTTAAACACACACAAATCATTCAAAATATAATACTATTAAGCATGATCACTTATTTTTTTAAGTGTTTTAATAAGTACAGGCCAGTATACTCTAGGTATGTTTAATTTCTCATAAATATATGGAACATTATTTCTTAGATATTTTGTCATTTCACAAACATTTTTGAAATGTTAAAGTAGATACTTTGGAGTTAGATACCTTGCTTGCTTTCTTTTTTCTAAAAGGAGATGCCTCATCTCCACCTATTTGTACATACTTAAAACATAGATATTTTCATTCATTTGTTCATTAATTTTCCTTCGGTTTAGTCTCTTATTTATCAGGGATCGCCTCAGTGGAATGAACCGCCAACTATTCCGACGTACACTATGTTTTACACCCATACACACTCTCACACACGCACTCATACACTGTGGCCAGTTTAGTTTATTCAATTCACCTATACCTCATGTCTGTGTTTGTGGGGGAAACCAGAGGCACCCTGAGGAAACCCACACAAACACGGGGAAAACATGCAAACTCCACACAGAAATGCCATCTGGCCAAGCCGGGACTTGAACCAGTGACCCTCTTGCTGTGAGGCGACAATGCTAACCACTGAGCCACAGTGCCACTAAATTAGTGTCTAGATTTAGATTTTTGCTGATTTACGACGACTGACCATTCTCAAGCAAAGCATCTTGTGAGTGAAGTTAATTTTGAATGCCTCTTTGAAGTTGTTATTTTCGAGCATTGAAGAATTCTTTGATGATTTGTCTCCTATCAAAGTCCCCTGCATATGCATCATGCCAATTGAAACATACTTGTGAAACACATCATGCGCATTAGTTTGTTCAGTGTGTCTTTGTGATTTTCTACGACAGCCTGGTCCAAGGACTCCTTCAAAATTGCATCTGCCCCCTAGACCTACGTCTTATTAAACAGTTCTGTCATCTTAACTGAAAATTACATTCAAAAAATAAATGTACTGCCCACATTACCCATTAGATGTAGAAATGTCGCAAAGTCTCAACGTTGTAACGAGGTCAGCATCCTTTAATACCACTTCCATCAATTCAGACTTATTATCTATACTAGGTTACTGATGAGTTTCATTCATCGGGTGATCAGTTTTCCTATGTCGGGTTTCTGCTATATTTGAAAAGGATGTTTCATGCTGGAACGGCTATGTCGGTACATGTTTCCTAGCCCTTCAGACAGGAAATGGTGTTGTGGCTCAATCAAAGTGCAAAGGGCTCTTAAGATGCAAAATAACCCAGTGCCTTATTCCAGTCATATTACACCATCCGTGACTGACCCATCCTTTCCCAACCGGCTCCTTCATGAGGTCCTCGATGCTTTCAGCTCCTCTACACCTCTTTTATTTCCTTCAGCACTCATCTAAAATGTTTAAAGGAAATTGCAATACGACAGGGATCAGTATAGGCCAAGCAATAACTGCAAGTCAGATTGGAAGGGATTAAACTTATCTGACTGCCATTATGCATTGGCTGATTGCAGGAGGGAGATCAATCTTTACCAGATTTGTTCTCGTCCCTTTTTCTGCGTGCTCAATCTGTTCCAGCTCTGATGTTGCACATTGTTTGAGACCTACGGGCCGCAATCCTTTCGGCGGCCAATCGGTTGCAGCCGGCAACGTCCATTAAATATTAAGATGCCTCTCAATCCTGCAATTATTCAAGAGCGATCGCTTCCAGACCGCACCATTTTGTGATGATCAACATTGTTCCAGGCTCACATTAGCTTCGAGTTTAATGTGTCTCCGAGACTGAACGATGAATGCACCAATAAACAACGTGGTCAGACTTGTGAATAACCAGTAGGCCCCGCGGCACTCCGGAAGGTGATTTATTGCTAAGGCAACACACGCCTTCTCTAGGGGTAAAGGCCATGGGTGTAAAAGTAATTTCCAAAGCAATAATACAGCTCTCACCTGCTCATTACTTTTGACATTTTTCTCTTTTGTTTCCTTTTTGGAAGAGGACAAAAGAATTGAGTGCCTATTAAAGACATTATTCATGCAGCTCTATGGACTCCAGATCCATTACGTACACACAGGTATGATTATTGCTTGGATAACGTTGCCTAATGGTTTCTGACAGAACACAGTGGAGAACTTCTTCTCGCGCTCTGCCCTTCAAATCTCTCATTAAGCTTTTGCAATGAAGCGCGGGTCATATTGCTCATACAGATTTCAAGTGAGCTATGGTCCACCGAGGGAGCTGTCATAATAACATTTTTCCATAAATACGCCAATACGCCATTAAGAAATCTGTCTCTCTTCTGTTTAGCTTATTGCATGGTTTGACGCTTTATGTTCTCTGTATATAGAAGAGCGTGAAGTTTTCCTAACAAAGCTCGCATCTGAAGTGGTTGTGATTGGTTTTGGCTCACACTGTTGTTGTTGTATTCACTGGTTGGAGGCCTGTCAGTTAGGATAAAGATGCCCAGCGTGTGAATAGATGCCTTTGTAGGGCTGTAGATATTGATGCTTTAGGCTAAATTCGAGTTTAATTGATGCCTTTCACTTGTAGGGTCACGCTGGTCGAGAAAGATAGAGGAAAATAAATAAATAACATGGTGAATGTAGTCTGTCAACAGCCTTGACATGGCTAAGATGCATAAATAGGGAGTGAGATTAACGGTGCGGTGATGATGCGTTACCATGGCCTGAGTGAAACATCTAATTGACTAATTTTCTAAAATATAATACAGCTTGTTTTATTTGTAAGAGCCGTGGAAATGTCTCATTAAGTTGTCTGTGCAAACAGAAAGAAATGAACGCAGTTCGTATCTGATCGTCCTCTGCCTCATTAGCTGAGTTAAATTTTCAATTAGAGATGTAGCTAACGATGTCCTTCGTGTCACTTCATATTACTGTGCATTATGAGAGATGATGACAGCTTTATATTATCTGGTGCGCATTTGCAGCTCTCGGATTATTCATTACTCGCTATGATACTCTTAAGCAGATGCGTTCTAGATCTTTATCGGAGCATTGTGTTTTTTTGTGTCCTTACAATCATTTTCTTGTGTAGAATGTTCCAGGGGAAAGGCTGACTAGTTGTTGATCTCGTTATTTCCATCGCCTACGCTCTACATGCGCATATGTATGCAAATGCAATACATTAATACACGCAAATGCACAGACAAG
This sequence comes from Danio kyathit, assembly GCA_903798195.1. Classification (NCBI taxonomy): domain Eukaryota; kingdom Metazoa; phylum Chordata; class Actinopteri; order Cypriniformes; family Danionidae; genus Danio; species Danio kyathit. The sequence continues at coordinate 31,635,782 of LR812541.1, forward strand.
ATTGATGACCAATGGCTTCCCAAATGGCTGTCCCTTTATAATGGACAACTGCCATACGAGCTGCCCAGTGCATGATGATTTGATTATTGTTATAACGCACACAATGACAGTAAACAGCCTTTCCTCTATCCATCTATCACAGACCACCTAGAACACCCAAGTATTGCCACACGTTGTTTAGAAAAATTGTGTTTTTCAGTCAAGGTCAGTGAAAGAAGTGCTTTTTTAAAAATTAAGTGTGAAACTAGAGGCCAAATGCTGGTTTATTTGACTTTTTTTATGTTCTCTCTGTGGATTGTTATTAGAATTAACTATATCAGTTTCTTGATATAACATAAATGCTAACTAACATAAAAAAAACATACACATTTCATTTCAAATGACAAATTATCATACTGATAAAATACTAATACAAGTGAGAATGAAAATACTAATAAAATAATGTAAAAGTCTTAACAAAACAAAAAGATATATTAAAATGAAACTGGAATAATAAAAATATACATCTAAACATATAAAAATACTGGTTTGTGTAATTTTTTTTCTATTTTTAACAAAGTTGCAAATAACTAGGCAGCAGATTTGGTTTGTTAAAGGAGTGGTCCACTACGTTATCATGTTTTAAACTTTAGTTGATGTGTAGTGTAGCTGTGTGAACATAAACAGCATCTCTGAATGTAATACGCTCCGAGTTCAAAGGGAGACATTGGCTTTTACAGAGTAAAAAAAAAGGTTGGGGACTACAAAAAATACGTCCAGGTTAATGATGTCATAAACCTTTCGGGTTACGCGCATTCACCACACGCATACACCCCGCGCAGCGAAGGGGCGTGACCAGAGGCACTGTAATGTTATTGCAGAGAAAGCTAAATGCCGTCCAAACGCTGCTATTTCCACAGAGCTTCTTCTGTTTCTGTATTTGGGCTTTCAAAGGACATGACGAAAAGAGAGAAGTTATTACAATTTCATTTTAATTTTGTTCCAGAGAATTATAAAATATATATAGCTAGCATTTGACAAAGGACAGCTTGCAGAATCAGTTCAGTGCTGGATTTGGCTAAAAACAACCCAAAAAAGGAGCAGCTCCAACCATAATAGACAAAGCTGTAGATTGTGAGCAAAAAATATGTGAACGTTTCATATAACTTACACATGCTTATAACCCGAATATATATGAAAGACACATGTCAGATTTTTAGACAGCAGGCATGAGGTTCAGCTGTGTTCTCTTCATTTTCTCTCTTCTGTCTGATTCAGGTTCAAATTGCTGCGGATATGCTGACTGATAGTATTTACACAACAGAGGCAAGGCACATGCTAGTAGAGGCATGGCGCTTATGGTGACGTGGAGCTGATTCGTGAATCACAGCACATTATGTTAGCTGACCAATCAGAGTCTCCTGAGGGCGGGCTTTCGGAGGAACTAGGAAATATGATAGTCATTTTCATGTTAGCTGAGTAGCTGTATATAATTAAAGTAACAAAATACATGATTTTCTACAAGTGAAGCACGAGCACACGTTGCTTTGTGCTTTTTATAAACACAACCAAGCCTTAAAAATATACTCTGGACCACCCCTTTAATATGTAATATGTTACATGTGATCTGTTTATTTAATTTTAATCTTTGCATATTTAATACTGAATTTAATCTATTCTATTTTCATTTATAACCCAGACCTTAAATTTGACTTATTTTATTTAATTTTCATCCTTTAAAATTAAATTCAGTTAATAGTACAAGATCACTGTTTTTTTGTTTTAAATGTTATTATTTGCATTTGTTAAGTGTTATTGTACTGTGTCTTTACTGTTTCATACCTGCTTTTATGCTTTCTCTTAACCAGGTAATCATTGTAAATGATAACTGGTTCTCAATTGAATTAGCTGGTTAAATAAAAGTTATAATTACTAACTCTTTCTAATAATTTGCGGTTTTGTCAGCAACTTTTTCAGCAATACAGGATATGGATACAATTTTACCAGATCATTTGAATTGCTCTATTTGGAAATAATTTGTAATTATATATTGATTTGGATTAATGTGTACAATAGTAAATCTGCATAAAATATTATAAACAAAATCACAAGCATAGAAAAATACAATAGAGCTAAAATACAAATGAAATAGACAGAGCTTTATGGTTTTTGGAAAGTCTAATAATTTTCAGGTAAGAAAATTGAATAATAACATGTGAAATAATCTTATAAATAAGCTTATAAAACACATTACATTACATTATAAATGTATAAATACAAAGAATCTTTGTTAAAGCTACACATGCGCTTGAAATGCTAGTTGCAAGCCCTAAAAACTGCAATATGATATGATTATAATATGAAAATCATAAACTTTCACTCTATTAAGATGAAACTCTTCAATGACCCATAAATGACATGCATTCTAAACTGTGGAGCCTGATCAAAACATAAACCTGGCTCGACACTGCCGATCCTGCGATGTGATTATTGCACATGTGCACGTTACAATATCACTGGTAAAACAATAGTTTTTATAGAATAATGTTTCTTTCAAATTCCAGGCATGTGCATACAGAAGATGGCGTTTATGAGAGACATTGTTCTTCTTTCCTGTCTGCTTTTGTGGTTTCCTTCACAATGAATGCAGGGTAAAAGCTGAATGTCCTTGAGATTTTCACTGCGATTCAGCAGTGTGCACAGTACCAAATCAACTCACCTCTCTTCTTAGAAATTACATTTCACTGCAATAACAGTACAGTAAGTCCTGTGAGGCTCAAGCATATATTTGCAATGGGATCTAGTTCTGAGAATTCATTTTGCATGTCCAAGTGCATTGTTGCAAGCTGCACACAGCAAACGTAAGATTGCTGAAGCAGATCTATCAGTATGCGATTACATTCCTCCAGCTATCTGTCTCTACATCTATCAATTTTTCCATTTAAGCCCCACTTGGGTTGTAGTCCATTGTCTCCACCAGTTGTTGAGAAGCAAATAGACATTTCTGCCTGCAAATGAGTCTATTAGAGGCTGATCCATCGGAGGCTTTGGGAAGAAAAGACAACGACTGTTTGTGTCTGTTTGAAGTTTCTTTTGTGACAGGATGTTTGTAATTATCAGTATTATACGCAAACACCTGAACCTGCCATCTTTTGTTTGGCTGAAACGTCCTGGGGAAGCTGAGTGAGATTATAATGTGTTCTCTATTAGAGGCATCTGGAACACAAATATGTGTATTCAGTCCTCTTCTCTGAAAATGGCTTAATCAGCCTAGTATTTGGATTTTGAGTATTGAGAGAGTGCTCTATGGTTGCCACACACACACACACACACACACACACACACACACACACACACACACACACACACACACACACACACACACACACACACACACACACTTATCATAAACATAATGGGCTTTATTTTAACGATCTAAGCGCATAGTCTAAAGCGCATGGTGCAAAAGCATTAAGGATGTGTCCAAATCCACTTTTGCTATTTTAAGGATGGAAAAATGTGCTCTTTACCCTGGCGCATGGTCTTAACAGGGTTATGCTTATTCTCTTAAAGAGTTATGGGTGTGTTTTGAGCATAACTTTTATTAAACCAGTCAGAGTCTCATCTCCCATTCCCTTTAAGAGTCAGTTGCGTCGCGCCATGGCGCATTTGCTATTTACATGGTGGACTTTGTAAGTGGAAAAACTGAACACTTCACTAGTGAGAAAACAGTTAAACAGACCATCTGCAGCGAGAGGATAAAGAACGAGCCTCCTCATTCAGCCTCTTTACTTTCTCTTTCTCTTTACTTTTACTCTTTACTCTACTCCTTTACTTTCGTGGATAAAGAAACGGTGATGTACTCACTCCACTGCAGACATCCATTAGCCTACATATTTAATTTCGTTTAAGCGCAAAGATTTGTTTCAAAACTATTCCTAAATTCAGTTCTAATTTTCAGCAAATAAATAAATTAACAATAATAACAAAGTGTAGTCAAAGCACTGAGTTATATCCAAACACGCATCCTATTCTTATGCCTCATGTAGTGACGCATACAGTCTCCAAAACCTGACAGGTGGACAAATCTAAACTTGTTTTTATTGAAATAAATATAAATATGCATATAATAAATGCTGCTAATAATAATAACATTATACAAATGCAAATTGTCATGAATGAACTGAAAAAAAGGCATGGAGGCATAAAGAAGGCATGGAGGTAGTGGTTTTTATATTTATTCTATGTATAAAATACTAATTTTTATAAACTTTTAATCCTTTAATTTTTTCATATGTAAAGATATTTGTGTATTGCTGTACATCGAGTGCATATTAAGCAATGTCTAATCATTTGGACCCGCATAGGGGCATAACTAACGTGTTCTGCCCTGGACTTTAGACCACCTTAACACACCTCTATTTTAGACCAGCACACCCATGAGTCCACAAAAATAAGTTTGCTATCTAAACAACATGGCACAAAACGTAAAAATTAGGGTTACGCTGGTCTGAAAATAGCAACAAATCATCCCAAACAAGTCTTGTGCCTTATTGCACCGGGTGTACAGTATGATAGTGATGAATAATTTCCATGCTGTAAAAACTATATGTTCTATACCCATACTCTTATATCCAACACTGAAAGGAAACCATTTGCTTTTTTACATATTCAAACTACTTCATTCTGTGTGATTTATGAGCAGTGTTCCTCATAGGGACCAAAAAAATGCCCCCAGAAAGGCATATATTTATGGGGACATTTGGTGCAATTGAACTTAATGAACTTAATCTCTGAAAACTAAACTGACACTGTTTCAATTCACTATAATCTTCCATGTGAAGCTGCTTTGACACAATCTACACTGTATAAGCGCTATACAAATAAAGATGAATTGATTTGAATTCAATTGGGGCACACGCAAACACAAACACACAACAACCAAAACAAAGGTTTTTTGTTTGTGGTATTTATGCCATTTTTTTATTTGTTCAGTTTATGAAAAGGAGTTCAACTACACTAATTCAATAAGAGGTTCTAGACAAGGTTCTATGTTTCTAGGTTCTAGAAATCGTACAGGAGAGAAACAAGTCAAATGTTTTACAGTGCTTCCGTATTATTCTGTGGTTTACTGCATATGAGAATTCACACAAAGTAAAGCTGAAGTGATATTCAATTACAAAATGATTAGTTAAAATCTTTTACCTGCAGATAGTTTTTTGTGCCATGTATTTAAAAGCAAGAACACTTAATATGGTATAATTAACCTGTTTCATACTTGATGTGTGTTATATTTTATACAAATATGTTTTACAGAACCACAGTAGTAAAAGTCTCATCCAAAAGTTATATAGTTCATATATGTTTTCAAACATTTTTAAGGTATGATAATGTACATTGAAAATCAGTAATATGCCACTTTTATTTGTTCAGGTTATAAAATAAGTTATATTGTGTCTAATATCACTTAATATAACTTTTTTGTTTATTGAATTGTTGTATAAAATCCGTATTTCATTTGTGGTCATGTTTACATGCTGGCAAAAATAACCCTTGTTGTGTGATATTACTGCACTAGATCATATCTTCCAAATATCAAAAACACAAACCTATAAAGGGATATTTACTGCTAAAATTTCTAATTTACACCATTATATTCAGCCTCTGGTAAAAGGTCAATAAACGCCCCTCTTGCAGATCAAGCCTATCTCAGAGTTTTAAAAATATGTTGTGTTTGTCAGCGTTTGAATGCAGTGTCCTCTTTAAACAGATTTTTTTCCTGTTGTTTAAAAGATTAAATGCACACTGACCAATAATCTGCAGTAATGTGGTAATTCTAAAATGTGGGGTTTTAATAATTTTTTGACGCGTTTATTAATGTATTGAATAAATTAACATTTTGCAGTTTTTCTTTTCGTTTGTAATGTCCTAGAACAACTCCCATTGGTCATGAATTATGTTACTAAGGGTAGGTTTTGTTGTACATTTCAGATACACATTCTTCTTGTACTGTACATATGGATGAGAAGGCGTGGCTTGTCATGCAGATCATCTAGCAAACCATTGACCTAAATCCATCCAGTAGTGTTTTCAAAAGCATATGTAAAAGTCAAGTGCACTGTGACCACATCGATTTACCTTGATTTCGATCTCTCTTGTGAAACTGTGTTGTGGTGGCAGTTTCTCCTCTCTTGTGACTTTATATGCATCACTTTATATGTAATTCAGGAGAAGACAACACTATAGTTTGGGAGATAGATTCATTGTGTATTAGCTCATTCAATAAATTTTGTTAATTTGGAACAAGAAAAGTTAGATGCTGCAGATTTAATTATTCTTATAATTTTTTTACTTCTTTTTTTACACTTCAAATTTTGAAATACACTTCAAGTCACTCAAAAATGTACTCAGACGAGTTTACAAGAAGAGCTGCAAACCCTTGTGTATCTATTTAATCACGAACCTATATTTGTGTTTAGCATTTTTATATGACCCTCATGCAGTGGCCACTCGAGGCAGCGCAAGTCTAGGATATTAATTCATTTAGATGATTAGAGTTGTTATTACATAATGAACCTTTTTGCTTTTCATTATATAACAAATTACACCCTCTCCAATTATCATTGTTTGGTTTCCTTTGAAGTCGGTCTGCAAGCAAGTTACAAACATGATCCACATTGGTGTTTGAGGTAGCGTCCAAAATAATCGTGACTGGCAGAAAAAAATACTGTCAAATGTCCTTTCAAACAGCCATCAGAACACCCCCGACCCCTCCGGGACGCGAGGTATCTCAGTATTGTTTCTCTCTCTCACTCGGAAGGGTGTCAAACCGAGAGGTTGAAAGCTCCAGAGAAGTGCAGCCTCCAGCATTCGCTCTACATGTTTGATGCCACTGCTGGGATTAGATGGGGTTCATAAAGCCAGGCTCTCTTTTACAGGGATGAAGCAAACAGAGCATCATAGCAGAGGAAAACACATCTCTATGGGGATGATGAGAGCTGTGGGTTAAGGCAAAATCAATATGTTAGTATTGAGGTGGTTTGAGAGCAACTGCACGTTTAATAAAAGAAACATTTTAGCACAAAGAGAGGTGGGAAGTAACTGATTACATGCAGTTTGGATTATGTAATCATAATGTTAAGTACTCATACTTGGAGTATTGATTTACATACGTTTACACAATAGCAGGTTATTCATAATTTATTGATTCTCCCGAATATTTATGTACACCTGTCCAACTGCTTGATAACACAAATTTCTAATCAGCCAATCACATGGCAGCAACTCAATGCATTTAGGCATGGTTGATGGTGCCAGACAGGCTGGTCTGAGTATTTTAGAAACTGCTGATCTACTGGGATTTCCACGCACAACCATCACTAGGGTCTACAGAGAATGGTCCGAATAATAGAAAATATCCAGTGAGCGGCGGTTCTGTGGGCGCAAATGTCTTGTTGATGCCCAGACTGGTTCAAGCTGATATAAAGGCAACAGGAACTCAAATAACCACTCGTTACAACCGAGGTATGCAGATGAGCATCTCTGAACGCACAACACGTCGAACCTTGAGGTACATGGGCTACAGCAGCAAAAGACCACATTGGGTGCCACTCCTGTCAAATAAGAACAGGAACTAGGTGACAATTTGCACAGACTCAACAAAACTGGACAATAGAAGATTGAAAAACGTTGCCTGGTCTGATGAGTCTTGATTTCTGCTGCAACATTCGGATGGTAGGGTCAGAATCTGGCATCAACAACATGAAAGCATGGATCCATCCTGCCTTGTATCAACGGTTTAGGCTGCTGGTGGTGGTGTAATGGTGTGGGGGATATTTTCTTGGCCCGCTTTGGGCCCATTAGTACCAGTTGAGCATCGTGTCAATGCCACAGTCTACCTGAGTATTGTTGCTGACCACGTCCATCCCTATATGACCACAGTGTACCCATCTTCTGATGGCTACTTCCAGCAGGATAGCTCGCCATGTCATAAAGCATGAGTCATCTCAGACTGGTTTCTTGAACATGACAATGAGTTCACTGTACTCAAATGGCCTCCACAGTCACCAGATTTCAATCCAACAGAGCACCTTTGCGATGTGGTGAAACGGGAGATTCCCATCTTGGATGAGCAGCTAACAAATCTGCAGCAACTGCGTGATACTATCATGTCAATATGGGCCAAAATCTCTGAGGAATATTTCCAGTACCTTGTTGAATCTATGCCACAAAGGATTAAGGCAGTTCTGAAAGCAAAAGGGTGTCCAACCCGGTACTAGTAAGGTGTACCTAATAAAGTGGCCGGTAAGTTTTTTTTTTTTAATTATTCGTGAGTATTCACTATACAGAATAGGAATGTAAATGTCATGTAAATAAATCCATGCTTCTGAATTTGAATAAAACAAAAAATCACAGCTAAGGTGAAGCAGTTTGTACTTAACCAGGCTGAACAACGAATGGTTAGTGACGTGTTCTAACATACATGCATTAATCAACTGAGAAAGTAAAGAGTAATACAGATGTGACTCGTTCATGTTGCCAGATCTTTAATAATATAAAGCAAATATCACCAGTCCATTATAGACTGAGATATATCCAAATACCTAATACAGAAAATTAAATCAATATATCACTATCCACAGCTGCCCACTTTAATAACTCTCACAAACATGATCGATATATCAGCCTAGTCTGAAGAACAAACATATGCATTTAGTAAGTGGACATGGCAACACTGCAGGCACGCACAAATCATGACACATCTTTTGGCAGGTTTGTTGTTGTATTATTAAATTGGCCAAAAATTGCAAATACCAAACATGCTCACAGTTCATTAACATGGTGCCAACCATGCATTTTTGTCGTGTTCTGTAGGCTACAAACACTGAACAATTTAGGGAATTTACTCACCTAAATGTGTTTGTCATTTCTGAAGCATTACTATCCAGTCCACTCATATTAAATATTTGTTAAATAATGATTAGTGATTTTAGGTTTCAATATGAAGCATTCATGATAATGCAAACTTTGCAGAGATATTAGCTATTAAAGAACAGGTTTAAAAAAATAATAAGTCACTTTAATACAACAACTTGTGTACCAAAATGTTTTTTTTATTTAAATGCTAAATAATGTAATTAAATTATTTATTGCAGAGTGATATATGAAATGAGGGACTTGAATTACATGAAATGATGAAGGTAGGATAAGATATTAGAAAAATGTGAGATGTTTTCTAGCAGGATCTGGCAACACAAATAGGTAGACCCATTCCTTTTCCTGTGATATCTTGCACTGCACGCTTGGTAATTATTGAGTGCATACAAAAGAAATGCAATCTTTGAGGTGCATTACAATATGTTTTGTGAGTTCAGCTCAATACACAGTTAATTGGCTTGTTGAGTAAAGTTGTCACTTAGTTGTTAGCTTACTGTGTGTGTATAGAACAGGAAGCACTAAAAGGTCAACTTTAGTGAATTTTAGTGTCTACATAGCCTTAATTTCTCCATACTTTTGGCCAGTACTGCACTTTGGGTTTTACTTTTAATCAAGGGCCGCAGTGGACCATAGTAAGACATAAAATCAATTTAAGCCTTTTACAGTGGTGCACAGTGAGGACTCAATTTCCTGTTAGTTGTTGAATGTGTAATGATCTTAGAAAAGAAACTAATTAAATCCCCTCTTTGTGACATTATCATAAGGAAAGAATTCAATTCTCATTATACCTTATGTTCATGAATAATCTCAAAGCATACATAAAGAACTCATCAGGTTCAGCGCTGTCACTCTTGTGTTTAGTTTTGTTGTCAGGATCATCATATTTCGTAGGTGTCAAGTCTGTAATAGCACATTAATCACTCTGCCCTGTTTTCTTTCTGCCTTCTCTGGATGTCTTCCTGATTTGCTGTTGTTGAATGAATGTGTTGTTTGCTGTGTAATTATGCCCATAAGACCTGTTAGGATGGTGCTAAAATCTTTGGTAAAAGCACAGACACATTTTTTTGAGCTAATGGAGTTCTCCATTTGCAGAGCGCGACGCATGAACCTTTCAAACTCTGACACCTTGTCCTTTTGAGATGCGCGTCTGCCACGTCTTCTTTTCCGTTCAACCATCATCTATAATCCAGTAGGTGTATTTCAGAAGTGCTGTGTCCCATTCTCAAGTGTTATGGAGAAGATTATAGCTCTGATAATGCTCAGATTTCCAAGCACAATTGTTGTTTTTCCTCAGTTTTACAATAATACTGTACTAAAAGTTTAGGGACAAATTAGTTGAATGTCAAAAGGCGGAAAAATGAATACTGTTGAATTTTCTGTAGTTTATAAATATAAATGGTTCACACTTTACAATAAGGTTCCATTAGTTAAGTAAAGGATAAAGTACAACCAACTGAATATACTTAAATCTTGCTTATTGCATGACTACTTGCCACAAAACAAAAAATAGACACAAAACATTGTTCTGAGGTGTAGTAGTTTAATAATTATTTAATTTAACACAATCACTGCTGGCATTTTTTAACTGACTCTCGAACAGTATGTGCGGCCATTCTGTTTGAATGGGTAAAGTAACCTTATGTAAGCTTATGTAACCCCGTCGGTCCTACACCACCCAACCTGCTCTGAGCTAGGATCGAACCGGCGACCTTCCGCATGGAAGTAGGTTGCTCTAACAAGGAGGCTGAAGACCATGACCACTTATGATTAAATTTCATATTTAGAATCAGCAATAAAGTTAAACATCAGCTGTCTCTTAAGTTTAGTTTCTAAACATTTGAATCAAACTAAATCTGCATTTTTTTCAAGTTGCCCAAGCTAGTCCATATGCACACTTGAAGGGTACGAGATCATGACACCAACCTACGATTGCGCTAGTCGTCTAAAGTAAATCTCAACTTAGGCCAAATCCCAATTCTATTTTTGTACCCCTACCCTTTCCCCATGGCTCTTGAAACAGAGTGTGAATGGGAAGGGCTTGAAAATTTACCCCTAAGAAATGGGGCACCACTACAACACCTACACACGTCATCATATGTCATCGCGAGCTCTTACTCTTACATATGAGATTCGCGATCGCGACTGCTGTAGTTATTCCAGTTGTTATTTTTTGGTATTTATCTTCAGGAAATCACTGAAGGCAACAATATCATGATCATAAGGATATGATAAGCTTGTAACTGTACTTCGCATTTACACCATGGCCATATTTATCTATGTAAACACAAGAAACAACATTAACTTTATTCCAGACACTGTAAAAAGCTCATTCCCAGCCACTAGACTTTTTTGACAGGGTATTTGAGTGTCATGGAGTGAAAGAATGTTGTGGGACTACTATACAGGAGTTATTATTATGGATTATATATATATATATATATATATATATATATATATATATATATATATATATATATATATATATATATATATATATATATAGCGAAATTTAGCGTTTTTTAATTTAACGTTTCTTTTCTTTGTTTTTTTTTGTTTTAACATGATGGTAAAACACGAACACGATTATAAATATATTAAAACATGCTTGTTTGTTGTAAAAATTCATAATAATAACAAAAAATCTTTCATAAACTGTCATAAAAGCAGACGTCTTGTCCGAGTATAAACTCATAATTGCAAGAAAATAAAAAGCTTATGATGACCGAAAAATTTACAGACCAACATCTGGAAAAAATCTGTCAATAATCCCATTAAAAGAGGCTGTATGCAGAATTCAGAAACCATTTTTTATTAGTGACTGAATGTGATTCACTGCTTGTGATTTCTATTTCATAAGTTCCATTTCATTACGCCAGAGTATGTTTTGAATACTTTTGCAGTTATACATTAATAATGAACATTCTTATCCAGGTCATACAGTATTTTGATCAAAATGTAAATGTATGCCTTGTTCTTTTAAGTGAAGAAAACTAAATGAAGAGCTCTAAAAAGTGTCTGAGAGAGATTATGTATTTGCACAAGACACAGTTTTAATAGTTCTAAGCTTAATAATACTGAAGACTATAGATATGCTACATGAATATGTCTTTGCATGACACACACATGACATTGCAGTACAGGATAGTTGTAGCATTTTTTTGAACACTGAATGAGCATTGAGCAATCATATCTTTTGTCACAGAACGAGAGAGGCTGCATGGAGCATGGGTAAATGCCACATCCTTTGGGCAACAAAAAAATAGCAATTGAGGCATTAAAATTCATCTTTTTATGTCAGTTGCTTGATCAATGCCTGAAACTTTAAAAAAAATATACTATGTTGAATTCACTTTTTGGAAGCTTGTTTGTTTTTGATTAATAACTCCAAATTAGAAGTCCTTGCAGTTTATTGTTGTTGTGATGTTTGATTTATATCATGCATTAATAATAACATAATCATTGTGCACAGGTGATGATGCTCTTATTTATATTGGCAGTTCTCAACACATAATTTAGCGTAATGTTAACAAAAAAACAACAACAAGATCAACTTAAAAATGGAGCATATTTATTTTTCTACATGATCACATTCAGTAATTGTGTAAAAAAAAGATGATAGAGAAGATGTAATTTTATAAATGACTTTAAAAAGCTATTATTAAAAAAAAGCAATATTATTTAGTGATTTTGAATGATGTGTGCAATAAAATCAATGATCCACCAGGTCAGAGATCAAAGTTCAGCTCTTTAAAGGCAGAAGTGGTTTTGAGATTAGTTAACCTGCGGATTGTCTGGCATTATTATCACACTGTGAACTGAAATATGTTCAAAAAGCTGCAAATGAGGAGGGTAGGCGGTCATTAACAGATTCATCTGCAGAGGGCTAGTCTGTTTTAGGCATGCCTGATGCGGTGAAGCAAATCTAACATTAGTCCTAGAGCGCCATCTAGTGATGCAGAGTAGATTACACATATTAGTGAGTTGGAAAAATAGTGTAATCCACTATTGAAATGGCAAACAAAAAGTGAAATTTATTCTTCAGCCTCTGCACTGTTAAAAATAATTATTGTATTTTTAGTTTTAAAAGCCTGTTGAAATGCTACAGTAAAAAAAAAACTTGTAATTAAAAAAAAATAGTAAAACAAATATTAGCAATAAGAGAAAGAAAACGTTCATATTTCATGTAATTTTAATGTAAAATTGAGTCATACTGTATAGAGCAATTTAATATTTAAAAAAATAATTTGGTGAACGGACAGGTTTATAAATCTTTGTTCATTGCTTGTCCATTTTGTTTACAGTGCATTATAATGGTTCTCAAATATGAAAATTTCCTGTTGATTTACTCACCCATAGGCCATCCAAGCTGTACAGTAGATGAGGCTTTTCTTCAGTAGATTATAGAAGATTTTTAGCTAAAAATTGTGGCTCTTGGTGGTATATAATATAAAATGGAAGTCAATGACTATCAGAACTTTGAGAGTCATATTCAATAACATACAGGCAAAGCAAAATTGATAGTTATTGAACATCTAATTACTACACATACATTTAATACTAATTAATTGTGTGCCACTGTCTTCACCATAGGGTTGACACAGTGGCTCAGTGGTTAGCACTTTTGCCTCACAGCAAGGTCGCTGGTTTGAGTCAGTTGGCATTTCTGTGTGGAGTTTTCATGTTCTCCCCGTGTTGGTGTGGGTTTCTTCCGGGTGCTCCAGTTTCTCCCATAGTCCAAGGACATGCGCTGTAGGTGAATTGAATATGCTAAATTGGCCTAAGTGTATGTGTGTGAATGAGTGTGTATGAATGTTTCCCAGTACTGGGTTGCAGCTGGAAGGGCATCTGCTGTGTAAAACATATGCTGGATAAATTGGCGGTTCATTCCTCTGTGGCGACCCCTGATGAATAAAGGGACTAAGCAGAAGGAAAATGAATGAATGAATATCTTCACCATCTCTCCTGTGTTGTGGCTGTTGATTTTATATGTGGAAGTTTGCAGTAGTTGTATTCTTTATATAAATTGCTGTCTTACAATTAAATTGGTTTGCAGCTCTATAAATGTTTTCAAATCTAGTGTATTTTTACATTATTCTGGCAACCACAGCTAACATTTATGTTGTTTTCAGTTTAAATTAAGTTTGTACTCATTGCAAACTAGATTTCTAAATTGTATAATTTACAATGTGTTCTATAAATGCTTTTTTCAGGCAACTACATATTCTGGCAAACTCAGATGACAGTCAAAAATGACAGGATTTAAAAAAAAATATACACTACCAGTCAAAAGTTTTTTTCATATTTTGTTTATTAAAGAAAAACATTTTGTTCATCAATGCAGCATTTATTGAATAAAAAATGTTAAATTGTTAAATATTTATTACAATTTTAAATAACTGCTTTCTTATTGTGTGTAGTTTCAAATGAAATGATTACTCCAGTCATTATTGCTTTTATTACTGTCACATTAATAATAATAGTAATAATAATAATAATTATTAATATTAGAGTGGTTTCTGAAGGTTCATGTGACTCTGAAGACTGAAGTAATGAAGCTGATAAATGATTAAATTAAATTAGGGTGTCTGCAGGGTCTTAAAAAGTATTAAAAGTTGATAAATCAATGTAGACACATTTAAGGCCCTTAAAGTATTATAATTAATTCCTTACATTTATATAGCGCTTTTCTGGGCATTCAAAGCGCTTTACACATAGGGGGGAATCTCCTCATCCACCATCAGTGTGCAGCATCCACCTGGATGACGCAACGGCAGCCATTTTTGCGCCAGACCGCACACCACACACCAGTTGATTGGTCGAGAGGAGACAGAGTGATGAAGCCAATTATGATATGGGGAGGTTTAGGAGGCCATGATGGACAGAGGCCAGTGGGCAAATTTGGCCAGGATGCCGGGGTGAAACCCCTACTTTTTTTTTTCGGACATCCTGGGATTTTTAATGACCACAGAAAGTCAGGAGCTCGGTTTAACGTCGCATCCGAAAGACTCACTGCGCTCACTGGGCAGTATAGAGCCCCCTTCACTATACTGGGGCATTAGGACCCACACAGATTAGGCGCCCCCTGCTGGCCTCACTAACACCACTTTCGGCATCAACCTAGCTTTCCCATGTGGTCTCCCATCCAGGTACTGACTGGGCGCAGTCCTGCTTAGCTTCAGTGGGCGACCATGTGAGAGGTGCAGAGAGCTAGCTGCCGGCAAAAAATAAATAAATAAAAATAAGAATATTAAAATGTATGTAAGAATATAAAATTTTTTTACATGCAATTTTGCAAGGTATTAAACATCATAAAAATGTATATCATACATTATGCAATGTATGCTTGTATGCTAAAGTTTGCCTGAATTAAATCTGCGAATATCAGGATGCTGTGTAGTTTATGAAATCAATAAAATTCTGCTAGATTTGACATCATGCTGCTTTGTTTACTGCAGTAACCAAGGCAACACCATTATTTCTGTAGCTCTATCGGCGCCAACCTCCTGAATTAGCTAGATTTAATAGAAGTTTATTCAGTATGTGAATACTGTTTTAGTTTTGGATTAGTTTAATATTTAGTAAATGTACTGTAAGTTAAAATCTCACCAGTGTTAAACATAAAGTCGTTAAAAGATCTTAAAATGAATGGAAAGAGTCTTAAAAAAGGTCTTAAAAGGTATTAAATTTCACTCTCTGATTCCTGTATACGTATACTCTGTAAATTATAATCTATTTTTGAACAGTTATTTTATAGTGTAATAACATTTTAAAATGTTACAATGTGTACTGTAATTTTGATTAAATAAATGCAGCCTTGGTGAGCAGGATAAGCTTATTTTAAAACATTTAAAAATCCTACTGACCTATGTACAGTAGTGTATATACTGTATGTCTTCATGTTTTAAATAAATCAAAGTTTAACCTTGAACTAAAATTAGAACATTTAATCAAGAGAAAACAAAAATGACAAAAGAGGCACGACATGACTTTTAATATTCTTTATTGATTTATAGACATTGATTTCCCCCCTCTTTTTTTCCCCATGGTAACTCCAAGTTTCTCCGATACCAGGTATTTCCATAATTTTTCAGTTTGATTTAAATTACATCTATAATATTTTACTCACATATGCATCTATTGGTTGATTTCCTTATTGCAATAAACAAGAGTAGCCAGTATGAGTTGAATATTGCTACGTTCCATCACACATACTGTTTTCCCATCTGACAATTTAGTTGAAAAATAACTTTATTGGCAAGACGAGGTTTGACCGAAGCTTCTCCGTGCGCGTCTGCTCCTGGAGAGGCCTGGAGTGGAATAAGGCTAAGGCTAAAATAGACTTCACCAACTAACATTACACCTGCCCTGAAAGGTTGAATAAATCTACCAAAGACAATTCTGTACAGTGATGACATTGCTCTGACTACAGGATGAACATGGTCTTTACAGTGTTGACGGATGGGACTGTGGACTGTGATGGCTTTATCACCTAATGTGTTTTCAATGGGCCGTTGAACACCTGGTTTCAGACTACAGCATGTGTCAGTGCGTATAGTGTTGTTCTCCCAAAACGCTCATCTGAAATCAGCTGAAATCACTGTCCACTGATTGTTTTGATATTTAGGGTTGGGATAGAAACAGCTGATCGCAAATGGGCAGTTTAAAGGTGTAGTTCACCTAAAAAATTCAAACTTTTGTCATTATTTACTCACCCTCAGTGTAAAGATGGTCATGAAATTTAGACAAAAACAGTTACAGTAAGTATGGGTCAGAAAATTTAGATATGAATAAAGATATCTCACAAGAATCCAAATTTTTTGTGTTTTGACACTATAATAGGGCTGCAAAATATATCATTTCAGCATCGATACTGCAATGTGAACATTCGTGGTAGTCACATCGCAAGATATGAAATATGCAAAATTTACATTACATTTGTGTTTTTTGAGGCCTGTGACTGTATAATGATTTTAAAAAGAATTCAGGGATAAGAAATTTTACAGTTAAAAATTGTAGGAAAAATGATAAAACACTTTATTTCAATTGTATTTTTTATTTACTGTAGTTATATATGTTTGTAGGTTGTTTATAAGGTTTTTATGCAGATGCACTTCTCCACAGAATCATCCCAATTGATCTAAAACGATCAGTTCTTTCCAAATATCTGGTGAAATTGTAGTCATATCATGATATACAGTTGAAGTCAGAATTATTAGTCCCCTTTGAATTTTATTTTATTTTTTAAATATTTCCCAAATAATGTTAAACAGAACAAGGAAATTTTCACAGTAGGCCTGATAATATTTTTTCTTCTGGAGAAAATCTTATTAGTTTTATTTCTGCTAGAGTAAAATAAGTAAAAGCAGTTTAAATTTTTTTTAAAACCATTTAAAGGTCAAAATTTTTAGCCCCTTTAAGCTATTTTTTCCGATAGTCTACAGAACAAACCATCGTTATACAATAACTTGCCTAATTACCCTAACCTGCCTAGTTAACCTAATTACTTTTTAATACCTGGTGCGTCTTTGTTGGATGAAGTCTCATAGAAAATTTAATTTTTAATATTATAGACCTTTAAACAATTCAACCCCTAATGTGATGCATGCATATTATATATAGATATGTTCTGGTTTAGACTAGTCACGTGAGGATAACCGGTTTCAAGGTTTACCGCGGTTTGGAAAAGTCACAGTTTTAAAACCGCTAATGTTCCTAAGGTATTTGTAAGGGTTTTTTTAACGTGTTTTTTATTTAATTTAGTTTTTTAGGGCAGCAGTTTGTCCAGAAGAAAAGCTACTGGTTCAGGAAATATTTGAGAAACAAATCACTTATAAACCAACATCCAAGCATGCTTTAGACCTGAACAGTGCAGTGGCTTACTTTATATTCAAAGAAAAGCTAGATATCCAAAGATGCCAAATCAACTAATGAAGATTTGAATTATTTAGACTGACATGTTTAATGTTCCAAAATATTGAAATGTTTCTTAAAATAAAATATATTGTGTTCAATGGGGGGGAAAAGTTGTTGTTTTTTTACTCTGACATTTAAAAAGAACATATTTTAAAGCAGTAATCACAATACTGTGGCATATTTTTTATCCAAGATATTTATTACCATCCCTTCAGAATCTTATACCGGCCTATGCCTAGTTTAAATAAAAATTTTTTTTTATATGTACTGAAAAGGAAAAGCTGAAAAGCCTGTAGGAAGGTGACGATTAAGGGGTTAAAGACAGACATGTTATAAGCTTTGAGATTATATGCTTGTGTTGATTATTAATTTGACTTGTTTTTAAACATTTAACAGCTAAATTTGGGCAGAAAAAAAATATTACCCATGATGGTGGAGTTTTGCAGGATTATTATTTATTATTTTATTAAAATGTCATATTTTCTTTTTGTAGGTAAGATGCATGAAGCTACAGCCATAACCAGATCTTACAGAAATTTGCTAATCTGTGTAAATTAGCCAACAATTCAATGAGTTGAGCCATGAGAGTGTGTCTCTTATAAATTGATATGTACCTCTAGTACTTAATTCTAGTACATAAACTCCGCAATATGATGTCAGTTTGATATGTTGTACATCTGTATTTTTCATCATTTTGTGAGGTCCATGGTTGTTGTACTGTCATTTATTTTATTTTCATAAAGCTCTCCTGTGTAATAGCAGCAAAAAAAGCTTTGTAATGACACAGAGAGTGAGCAAAAGACAGAAGTTTTCTGTTTTTATGGTAAAACCTATCCCTTCAAGGCAGATTCTTCTCATCATAAGTATTGGACGCTATACTGTATGCACATGACACGACACGATACACACTGACATGAAATTACAGCACCCTTACTAGTGCCTTGATAACTAATGAGAAATAGAGGTAAAGTTCCATCAAAGCACAATGGTGGATGCTAACAACGGTTAGCACGAAGTAATGGCATTACCATGACGTTTCCCACACAATGCAAACAATGCCACAAACAAACAAAAATCTGAACTAAGCTACATACGCAAAGGCTATGGCTGACTACACATTGTTTGCGTTCAGATATACCCTGTCCCTCGCTCCGAGATGAGAGAAGACCCTTTAATATGAAGGGTCTGTCCCCGTGGGTGTCCCTTTCTTGCTTTTAAACTCCCAGTTTTTTGTACTGAAAAGGCTAATTAACTGTTTTTTTTTCTGCGGAAGAACATGGAGGCCTATTAGCAGCCTTACAGAACCATTTAGAAATGCTCTTCTACAACAAATGACATAATTCAATTGCTTATTGCATTGCAATATCCAAACAACAGTAAGACATCGTCGCACTTTGCTAGTCAATGGAAGACCACCAACACGGCAGGCCTTAGTTTGATGTTTATCCATTTGTGAACTTCGCTTCCTCCAGATGTATTTTCCACAACATATAGGACGCATTTCAATCCCACCCGAGTGCAGGTTTTCAATCTTCCATAGAAAAATATTCCTGTTTTTTCATTTTGTTCTCATTTTTTTCGTCAGAATTTCCACAACAATATTTGTTCAACAAAACCGTGTGCTATGAAAACAAACAAAAAAACAACCATTGATCATAACAAAAAAACTAAAATAATAATATGCATTGCATGGCTTTAGATTCAAGACAGGAAGTTCATACCAAAAAAGGGGAGATTGCACAGTCATGTCCTCTGACCTCCTCTGCGTCTTCGCTTTCGTCATTTCTCTCTTATGTGTCCGCTGGAGTAGCTGACCTGCGGTGTCAGTTTTTTTGTCAGGATGCAGGCGTCTTGTGAGACTAAACGCAGAAGTTGGACAGAAGGGGGAGGAGGCGTATTGCTTGGGGTTGCATAATGTCCACCGAACATACAGAGATAGAATGAACAGAGGAGCCTGTATATACTGTAAGTCCAAGTGTGTGCTTAGGTTTGTTACCTTTCTCTGAGAATCAAAGTACCCGTCCATCTTATTTCAGCATCTACCAGCAGTTACATCATCCTCTACGTACATATTTCACTTCGGAAAATTTTCAGAAGTCAACCAGCTTGGATGTACTGGACTAAACTACGCTACACAATAGAATAAATAGACGTCTACTGATTTTTTTCTAAGATCTAAGACAGGGGTCTGGGGGTTTTCAGACAGCCGCTCCTTGTGTTAACGGATCTAAAAGCGAACTCGAGTATCTCTTCTGCATCTTTCCATTTCTCCAGAGAGATGCTACTGTGTGAAGTCAGCTTTACGACAACACCATCTGAGCTTCTCATACTCAATGCGAGCCAGCATTTGGAAATCATCTTTCCCACAATCCTCTGCTCTAAGTCTTGACACAGTGGAACTGCAATGGAGATTGTGGCCATTTCTTCTTGAAGAGATGCCAAAGCCAGACAGGACACGTTGAATACAGCAAATACTACGAGAAGCTTACTGATGTAACACGGTTTCTCAAGGTGCATAGGGTCGAGGGTGCATTGATTCAGAACAACAGGTACAGAAACATTTAACCGTGTGTTTTTTGGGGTATCTAGAAAGTTTCCTAACTCAATCCAGCATGTCTGGCTACGACAGGACTGCTGCTACCTCACAGTATGAGTATAAATAGTGGGTAGGAACAAGGACGTCAGATGCACTCAGCATACAATATTGCTCGATTCCAGCAGTCCTTCCATTTGTCCATTCATCCATCGATGAACAAATCACTTGATCCAAACGAACGCACAGAGATGGAGGAGGCAGTTAAGGGTGATCGAAAGAGGGTTGGAACGCCAGTCACACCCTCCTTCTTGGTTGCTCTCAATTTGCGCCCCCTTCTGCTTGGTTTGATGATTGACGTTATTGTTGATGAGCCGATTCTTGTCGTTGCTGGGGTGTTTCACTATTTTTTTTTTTCGTCGTCTTCACAGTGTGCTTTAGGAGGTGAGGCTCCGGACTGGCTGTGATTGGCTACGGGGGGTGAGGGCGGAGTCAGTACGGTGAGAACAGGATTGGCCCGTGTGAGGTGCGAATGGGCCCTGGAGCTGGTCTTAAGATGGCATGGCTGAGATGCGGAGCCTGTAGGAGGTGATGATGTGGATGGGGGGCGGGGGCTGCTGCTCTGAGAGCCAGTTGATTGGAGGAGGCGGCTGCTGCCATTGCTGCAGCAACAGCTAGGGGACTTGGCAGGAGGCCGGCGCCTAATGCTTTGGTGAGATCCTGTATGAAGAGAAACAGTTCATGACCCATTAATACCATGACATTCAAATCTTTCAGCGCATTAAAGCAGTGGTCCTCAACCACCGGGCCGCGGACCGGTAATGGTCTGTGAATCAATCTTTTTTTAAAAACTCTTTTATTTTGAAAAATGACCGCATTCTCTGGGTTACATCTCGGTCACTTGAGCACCAAAATTTAACCCACAAGCAGCAAAATGAGTAAGAAACCGGAAATCTTTCTTTGGAAAGATTCTTTGCTAAGAGGAAAAGGCCCAGTGAAAGACCCACAAACTGCCAAGGAATGGATCCGCAACCCATTTGTCAACAAATCAAGTGAATCCACCATGGCTGTGCAAGATCAACTGATGGAGATCCCAAATGACGGCGGCCTTTTAGGGGCCGTTTGCATATCGCGTCTTTTACCCTCCCCATCCCACCCCCCACCTCGGTCCTCGGTAAAATTGTCAAGCATTGACCGGTCCGCGGTGATAAAAAGGTTAAGGACCACTGCATTAAAGGATTTAAACTGCTGTATTGTTGGTTAGAACCTACCGCAAGGTCAGCTCCCCTGTGCTTCTTGTGTCGGCTCAGGAGAGGGTTTGGCTTTCCCGCAACGCCGTCCCGATGCCTTCGACTTGATATGTGCTGCAAACAAACAGAGTATACCAAACGTTAGTATGTAGATATAAAACAAAAGTTAATATTGGTCTCTTGGGAACCATGAACAACCTGATGAGCACACAGATGAATGTTGTTTCATTAAGTATGATCACCATGGCCCTTGCTCACCTGTTTGAGCTGCAGTTCTGAGTTGACCCGCACGTTGCAGATCTCACAGTGGAAGGTGCGTTCCTGAGTATTGGGGTCTGTGGCTCCGCTTCCCTGCTCCCCGCTGGGCTTCGGACCTAATCGTGGGTAAGCCTTAATGGGGCCCAGTCCACTGCGGGCCTCCAGAATTGTTTTGTGTTTAGTGCCTGAGGAGTGCAGATAAATGATGGTGTATGAAAAACTTATGTAAATGCATATATTGTTGAATTATGGGTTTGGGGTATTGTAATGTTTATAATTTTTTTGTTATTATTATTATTCTTAATGAACAGAACATAAAGAGAAAACAAATATTCTATATAACAAATGTATTTGCAGTCACCTTTTAAGTTATAATGCAAAAAAGAGAATATTACACTTCATAAATAGTGTAATGTTATTATGCAGTAATAAAAGATGGATCAAATGAAGAGAATAAAAATAACATAAAATAAAGACAGCATTGTGACATCCAGATGTGACCACAAGAGGGCTCTAGAATCTTTCTCTTTGGCCTCCCTTTGACTGCAGCTGCTCGTGTCTGGAATGAGTCTTATTCTTGTCCATGTGTATAATAAGCAGTCACACCATTTTTTTATTGGAATGTTTCACATTTGTGAATCATATCCTTTTTGATTTTCATTCAGGTTACATTATTGTACAGGATAGTTTTTAAATCAAGGCGTCTGTCTGGCTTTCGATTTCAAAACCAAATTCCTCAAGTTTTTGAGATTTGTTAAATTTGGCTGTCCTCGTTACAACGAAGCTCATCAATTTTCCATATCCTGTGTTTGAAGCCACACAACACATGGTTCTCCTTAAATGTTGCGCCGTCATGTTCCTGCCCTCACAATGTCAGTGAAAATACAGCTAAGATATGGACAAAAACACACGTGATGTCCATATGCTTGGGAATTAATGTCTTTGTTTTGCTTTTAACCAACACTGGGAATGTCGACAAATTCCATTTGTCAGACCAAAACCAGACCTCGTTTTCTCAGTTTGACCAATAAGTCACCTTAAAGGGACAGTTCACCCAAAAATGTAATTGCATTTACTATTTAGTCACAACTCAAATGGTTGTAAACCTTTATACATTTCTTTCTTTTGATAAAAACAAAGAAGATATTTTGAAGAAAGCTGAATACCTGTAAAAATTGACTTCCGTTGTAGAAACTGTGGAAATCAATTGTTACAGAGAAAGAAACTCTGGGTTTGAAGCAAGGCTGAGTAAACAATGACAGAATTGTTATTTTTGGGTCAACGATCCCTTTAAGATTACGTTTGAAGAAACAAGGCAAGAAACAACCTCAAAAGATCTTTGCACTGTTCAAAATGTGCTCTTATGCAATGTTTACACTTCAGATTTGTTCCAGACTATGAGCGTTGCTAGTTTCACTGTGTTATGGTCATTTGTATATGCCATTTGAGAAATAAACAGATGAAACAGCAGTCGATAGCTGGGTCTGGACATACAGCTGCAGAGCTAGAAGTGTTGTCTGCACAACATATGATTTTATTTTTGGCCTGGTGTAATTCAGGGAATGGTCTGTATTGAGTCCAGATAGCTTTCCAAACCCAGGCCACGATTATAAATTTAACTTTCATCGAAGAAACGCCCTGATATCACTCATAACTTGTAATGTTTACTTTAAAACGTGGTCACGTTCCAAGAGCAATGCTTTTCATGTGGCTTCCATCATATCAAAGTGTGAATGTGCGCCTTTTAATTTGCCACATAAACAAGTGTCAGATACTCTATATAAAGGCATTAATTTAGTTTGGCCTGAGGAAAAGCAGACTTTTTAATCAACAAGCTCAACATGAGGAATCCCTTATTAGACGGCATAAACATACTGAAACTATGACTGTAGATTTCCATGCTAAATAAAAGAGGAGATCAATAATAAATAGAGTTGTGTGTGTGCCTTTGCAGCAGTCTCTTCAACATCCACCTTCGTCTCTTCAAACAGGGTTGTTTGTGTTGACACAGACTGAATAATAGAGCAGAATGAGATCTGCTCAGGCATTCGATATACCAGCAGAAATCAAACACTCCCCCAAAATACTACAAGCTGCAGTGCAGTGCAAAAACTGATCTACTTTAGTTCATTTTTGTGGACACCTTTGGGGCAAACCAAGAGGACAGGCGGCGCTGTAAAGTTGTATAAATCATGAGCGAGAGAAAGCTTTTGAAGACGTCTGTTTTGGAAGTAAGGGTTTTTCTGTGATGGACGTAATTGCTAGTGTTCCTTTGTGAGCTGCCTTGAGCTAGCAAAGCATATTTCTGCTGCTCTCAGAACAAGATAAATCTTGCAGACTGTTCTTAAAATAATTATGTCTTCTGAAGTAATTTGTGCAGGAATTGAGCAAGAGAACCAGAAGGTCCAAATTTAACAGTTGCCAAGGGCAAAGTTCAAGTAAAAACTAAATAAGGACTATATAAATCCTGTTAAGAGCATTTTTTACCATTTTGTCAGCAAAAGATATCCATGGCTCTAATCCAGACTGATTGTAAAAAAATAAATCTGTGTTCTAAAATAAATTTAAATAAATGCATAGCATAATATCAAAACTTCATATTTAATAGAACAAGGAATGTGATAGTCCTATATGGAGTACTAACCAAAACAAAAGCAAATGAACTGAATTGTTATACACTACCTGACAAAAGTCTTATTAGAAGTCACTTATTTAAGTTTTAGGAACAACAAATATTAACTTGACTTCTAGTTGGTCATTTGGTATCAGAAGTAGCCAATATGAAAGGCAAAGGCCTCTAGATTATGCTTATTTTACCAAAATAAAATATGATCATGCCTTGATTTTAAATGATTTAATTAGGACAGTAAGGTCTGACTTTGCTGAGACAAATGTCTTGTCACTTAACAGAAATAATGGACACTATAGAATATAAAGTCATGGTGAAGTGGAAAAAGAATTAATATTGTGCATGACTCCCATGAGCTTGTAGGACTGTATCCATTCATCTCTACAATGACTCAAATAACTTATTAATAAAGTCATCTAGAATGGCAAAGAAAGCGTTCTTGCAGGACTCCCAGAGTTCATCAAGATTCTTTGGATTTATCTCCAATGCCTCCATCTTACCCCAGACATGCTCAATAATGTTCATGCTTGGTCACGGTGCTGGCCAATTAGGGGTGTCAAAATTAATCGTTTCTTCGGTGCACCGCAATGCAGACGCGGATAATTCGGTATCGGTTCAGTAATAATCATAACCGGTTATTATGTACTGACGTCATTTATCTCACATGCGCTATGTCGCCGTAGCTTACTATGGCGAGGGAGGCGAGCCGCGAGCGCGAGTGTTTACAACGCTCTAACTACGAAAAACCCAGAAACTGTGCACAATTTCACTGCGTGTGTGTTTGCTGGACTGTGTTTCACTGACACTTACAGCAAAAGCCCCTATTTCACGGCAATTAAGAGAATGAAAGTAAACTCCATTTCTCTCTCTCTCACTGACTGTGGCCCATGAGTGCATCTGTGAAGAGCGCCGCCAGCGTGTAAGAGCCAATCGCAGCCCTTTCTGTTGAGCGCGTGACCAATCAAAGGGGTGTAAGAAATAACTTGGTAGACAAGGCTCAGAAAGCGAGCGGGATATTTATATTTGTTTATTTGCTATAGACCATTTCAATGTGGTTATGGCATTGGCCCATGAACATTTCCTGCTTGACGTTAAACTATTTCTTAACTGTAACAAGAGGCAATTCAATCATAACTTGATTTTAAATCAGCCGTCATAACACTATTTATCAATATGTGGACCTTTTTGGATTCTCAGAAGCAATGGAAATTAAAAATGTAAAACAGGAAATACCTTAGGACCATTGTTTTTGTTTACATCCCTCAAAATTGTCTATAAATGCTCGTGTTGTTTAAAGGTACAGTTTATATATCTTACTGTTTTACAAATAGTATATTAATATATATATATATATATATATATATATATATATATATATATATATATATATATATATATATATATATATATATACATACGTACATACGTACATATATATATATATATATATATATATATATATATATATATATATATATATATATATATATATATATATATATATATATATATATATATATATATATATATATACATATACATATATATATACATTTTAATACAAGAATTGTTGTGCTGTGAAGAAAATATAAAACTGTGTATGGAAAGCATCGTCAATGCACCGTGATGCACCGAGATATCGAATTGAACCGAATCGATGGCATGATAATCGTAACCGAACCGTGAGACCAGTGTAGGTTCACACCTCTATGGCCAATCCTTGAGCACCTTAATCTTCTTTGGTTTCAGGAACTTTGATGTGGAAGCTGAAGTATGAGAAGGAGTGCTATCCAAAATTGGACATTTATTCCAAATTTAAAATAAAAATGTTTTCATTTAGAGCCTTTCCTTTTGTAATAAATAAATAAATAAATGGTGCCACCTTGTCAGACACGTTAAGAGTCCCCAAGCAGAAACTATCAACACCACATAAGGAATTAACTTTAAATTACCTCATAATGGTGTTGTTTTCCTGTAATGAAAAGCTATTTCAGCTACATATCATTGCTGCATATGACTGTAATATCTGAAAATGGCCTAAAATCATAGCATCATACAATCATTCAAAGTCACAGTTACATACTAGTGAGACTCTCACAAGAAAATCCACAGGGAGCATTTACTATTATCTATAATCTCTCTGCCTCTAAGCACCCATTGGAGACTTTTTATTGTGTAATCAGTCAGCATGTTACGTTATTGAGTTCAGACGAGCTGTCGCTAAATGAATGTTCACCTTTATTGTGGGCCTCCAGCTGGGAGAGTGAATTGACGGCCACTTTGCACAGTGAGCAGTAAAGCAGCTTCTTGGCTTTGTCCTCTTCGGTCTCAGGGTTGCTGGGAGTGACTGATGGAGCCCCAGGGGCCCCGGTGCCTGCCTGCTCTGGGTTTGAAGAGCCACAGCTGGGGGACGAAGAGCTGGCCGGAGGTGGTTGTGGTGTAGTAGGGGTGGGCAGAAGGGGACAGGCAGAAGGACCAGGGGACTCTGGGGTTGGTGGATTGGAAACTGTCATGGGCCCCGGGGCCACCGCGGGTCCATTTAACTGTGGCTCTGGCTGTGTCTCATCTGGAGAGCAAAGCAAACAACAAAATGGCATTTAAATGGACTATTTATGGGAGTTAATGGGCTCTGCTTTTTCATCTTAGAAAATAACAAAGTTGCTGTGCAGGAATTCAAGAGCTTCGGTTCGTGCCACAGAAATCTGTTTTTTTTTTCCTGTAAACCGCAAACCAGGCGTACCTCAAATACCTCGTCTCAAAGTGTGCAACGCCAGATTTTATAGACCACATAAAAACAAGTTTGCAAAAAATTGACTTCATAAAACAAAATTATTTACATATGTTTGTATTTTTTATGAGCCTTCACATATTGTTCTGTTTAATTTTGTGATGTAAAATGGGAGATACTGAGCAATATGTAATCGTACAGTTTGAAGTGTTTTGTACTTGAAATAGCGAACTTTGCTTTATGACAAGATCCATCATAACTGCCTCGGATATGGCTATTTTGTATAATAAAGAAGTCTTTATTTTTTTTACAATAATGCACATACATTCATTCATTTTCTTTTTGGCTTAGTCCCTTTATTAATCTGGGGTCACCATAGCGGAATGAACCGCCGACTTATCCAGCATATGTTTTACGCAGTGAATGCCCTTCCAGCTGCAACCCATCACTAGGAAACACCCATACACACTCATTCAAACACATACACTACGGACAATTTTAGCTTTTCTTTGGACTTGTGGGGGGAAACCGGAGCACCCGGAGGAAACCCACGCGAATGTGGGGAGAACATGCAAACTCCACACAGAAATGCTAACTGACCCAGCCGAGGCTTGAACCAGCGACCTTCTTGCTGTGAGCCAACAGCACTACCTACTGCGCCACCACGTCGCCAATCATACACATATTACGGAAATATTACAGTGTCATTAAGTGTTTTTTTTTTTTTGGTTATTTTTAACTTTTAAGTTTTAATTTAATTTAAATTATAAGCCGACAATTATTGCAATCTTCAGTGTCACGTGATCCATAAGAAATCATTCTGACAGAACAGTCGAAAGAAAGAACCCCATTCATTTGTCTATATAGGAAAAGGATTTTTAATAATAATTCATAAATCTTTAAGGACAGACTTGTTGTGAGCTCTGATGTTGTTAACTGATTGTATATATTTTATTTAAACCCATATCATTTAGTGCAATTTGTGCATGAAAACATTGCTCATGATGCTGTACCAAAAAAAAAAAACCCAATCAGATTCGCAGTGAGCAAAGTGCATCAAGAGATCTTTAGCTTCACCCAACAACCACAGCAAATGACAGAATGTTGCAACATACAGTAGGTTCATTCTGAAAACAAAGCCCTATATACATTTCTGGAGATTGCGCATTATGTAGCCTGAAGTACGTATGGCAACATTTCGTCTATAAAACAAACACTGCGGGGTGGAATTATGCTGCTTCTTTTTGCGCTAACAGCTGACCGCATATCTCCGTATGGATGGTTTTTTCCACTGTTACCAGTTTGTTATTGGTTGGTCAGTCAGTGGACAGCGACCTCTGGATTTATGCGAGAAGAGCAGGCGTGAGTGGCACTCACAAGAGAAATTTGATTAAAGCATGCACGGCGGTCTCTGGGGGATTCGCAAAAACAAAAACTGCAAAAAACACTCCTCCTGTGATGCATTTGGCACTCTTCAGAAATGTATTCAAGGCTACATTTTCAGAATGAGCCTGGGTTGGAATAAATTATGCTTAAAATGCTTAAATATTTGTATATATGTGCAGATTTTACAATAAACTTGAAATAAAATGTTTTTATAAACAGTCATACAGTCTATACACCTATAGTTTTACATTTCTCCAGAGTTTTATGCACTTGTCATTTTCAGTGCTTCATAGAAATGTGATTTCCATCATTTAAGACCATTTAAGTCTGCATAAAACCAAAATTTACAATGTTTATTTTGCTAGTGCATATTGTTATTCTTAAGGCGAACAAATAATCCACTGGAAACAAAACTGTTTTGTTAAACTTTAATCAAAGTTTGACCTTTTCTTCTGCTCTGGAATGTTTGAGTTGGAAATACATCATCATTCTAAAATAAAAGTCTGCAGCAAATTCTGGTTCATGCTGACTTTAAGCAAAGTCTTTTTAAGGCAAGTCATTTCACTCCGCGGCCATCTTTGAAATGCCTCTCGGGCATGCTCGGGCATTCTGTCTGAGTGGGGAAACATCAAATTCTTCAATTCATCAAAAACGTTTGAATCGAACAAAATTGGCTTTTTTTTTTTTAGGGTGCCCAAGCCAATACACATGCACACTCGAAAGAAACGAGATTACGACACCAACCTCCATTATGGCAGTTCTACATATTATCACCCTCTGTAATTCACAACTTGGTCTTGATGGTGAATCTTCTCCAGAAATGTTTGTTGGGTGTTTGAGTAATTGCTGTCATGTGATGTGCATTTGACAGGATGGACTGTACCTCACGTTCGTTTCATACAGATTACAAAACCAAAAAACTTTTGTTTTCAAGTGCACTTGGTTCATTTAAAAGTACAGACTTTAGACTTTATTTGGACATATTTCTTATGTCTGTAAAGCAAGTATTTGCTGAGATTACAGTGTGTTTGTTAACCACCAAACTGTCGTAAAAGCACACATCTGGTCCGAGCTTCTTCCCAGAGAAACGTCAGTTTATTGCAATCGACGATTCAGCCTGGTCTCACAAGGAAACGTAAGTATTTTACGTTTTGTCAGTTTAGTGGCTAATTCGTACGAATTCGTATGAGTTCAGTCGTACGAAAATGTACGATTTTAAAAAGGAGGCGTGGCACCTAACCCCACCCCTAACCCCAACCGTCATTGGGTGATGGGCAAATCGTACTAATTTGTACGAATTAGATCGTACGAATTCATACGAATTAGCCACTAATCAAAAAGTTATGAATTGGCCGTGAGATAGCGTTGGACGATTGGCTCCTGTACTAGTAGGCGGGGCTTGATTCGTTATATTGACCATTACACTTTTCCCCATTCAAAATGACATGAGTGACATGTCTTGTGTATTCTATAGTCATTGATTTAAGTAAGTCTTATTTGTCTTTTGTCTGATTTTTTTTAATCTATTTTTATAAATATACTATTTATATTTGCTTCAAGACAAAATTTGTAATGTTGCAAATCTCCGAGCTGGTTTTTGCTGCTAATCACTTCGGTAGAGATTGTGATGCACATTTTTGAGCATTCTTTGATTTAATATAAATGATTTGTGACATTATAAATGTCTTTACTGTCACTTTTAATTAATTTAGTGCATTCTCGCTGAATAAATGCTATTGCCAGATTTTTTTCATTTTTTAAATCACAATAAATGTACAATGACAATACAAACACTATGCTTGTGTGTTTTGGAAAATCAAACCCATAGTCCTGGCAGGGCTAGGATCAGTTAACTTACAAAATATGCAATCGTTTTGACATTCACACTAAACTGGAAGCGGCACATTACACAGTTCCAGCTGTCTAATTCAGTAAAAAAAGAGGGTTTTCTTTCCCCACTATATGAGAAAACTAAAGGGCAAACAACCAGCCCACACATTATGGCATCAGTAAGACTACAAAAAAAGCATCTCTCGGGCTGGAAAATAAGCAGTGACTTCACTACTCAATTTCCTTAAAGAGATCAGCTTTTTGTCATTTTACAAACATTTGACCACAACGCCTTACATAAACCCAGTCATTCCAACTCAATTTCCCTCTTCCCCAGAAACACACCATTCACCATGGCATTTGAAGTTCAACAGCCACTTCAGTGGTGGCAAATCCTGAATGGCAGGTGGATAAGAGCTGGTTAGAAGCAACCAGATCCTTCGTTTAACAAAGTTTCCGGGCAGATTTCTCAGTGTCGTTCTCTGTTTGCAGAGCAGATGAGAGGCTGCGCTGTATTTCTTTAGGGCTTGAGCTCCTGTCAGAGCCTCATAAAGATCATCTGGATCAAAGTACAGGGTGATGACATACTGCTCCTTTGGAAGATACAGGATGTTACAGCAAACCACATGACCCTTTAAAAAAACACCAAATATAGATCAGCTCTTCGTCCAATAGCTTTTACAAGAAGGAGCAGACCATGTGGTGCAGGTGTGGTTCAGAAATGCCTGAACTTTTAACTCTGAGCTAATATTCCCAGTGCTCTTTTTTCCATAACACTCCCCATTCCCTTACAAGCCGCTCCTTCTAACAAACACACACGCACTCGCACACTCAGAAAAATGCTGGTTTGGCTTTGTGCATGTGGTTTGTGTTAGCAGATCTTAGCCGAGGGGGTGGAGAAGCGTGTGTGTAATGGGGGATTTCAAAATCCTCCATCCTCTGGATGTTTGCCATCCACCACCATCATTGACATGCCCTCCATGTTTGCTGCAATGTGTGACCGTCTGCCCTCCATTTATTCTTGCTCTGCATATTTCAAAGTGCGGTTACACAACATGCACTCTCAGAGGACTCATATTTAATGTCGAAATTAACTCGCGTCTTCCTTCTACTGCTGAAGGAGTCAGATGCTGTAAACACTATAGCTAGTAATGATGTAAATATTTTTATGAAAGTTCAGAGGTCCAAAAGAAAGCCTAAATATTATGGTCTAATACTGCTTTTAACCTGCAACTGTAGCAAACAAACAGTGGCAATGGAATCATGGGCTCCATAAAAAATGGTGAAGTACTGGATGGGATGCCACAAATTCCTTTGGTCACATTTAATTTAAAAGTACAATTCTCACTAATAACAAACCTTTAACTCTGACTTTAAGTCCATTACGCCCCCTAATTTGCTGCTTATTAATAGTCATTAAGTTACTAGTTGGGAGTATTGGGTTGGGTATATGTGCTAATAAACAGTTAATTTCTTAATTATAGGCAGATAATAAACCAGTAGTTAATGAATTGGCAATTAAGCTTAAGTGTTAAGCTAAACTTTTTGTTGCTGTGGTGTAAAATATACCTCATTCCATTTAATTTAAGAACTTATTCTCACCAAGGCTGCATTCCCCAAAAACAAAAAAAAAAAACCTAATAGTAATACAAATTTTTATAATGATATTTGTATTAACACTCAGCATATCGGCATAAAATACAGCATATCAGATTATATGCTGTCCTTCTGACATACTAATAACAATACAGTTATTGATATTCTTGCAGATTTGATAATCTTACTAAACCATATTGTTTTTACAGGTGTTGTTAGAATTGATACAAAAACTTGTTTCATACACACATCTACAAACAACCACAGAAAAATCTAAATAACCCACTAAAGCATAATATTTGTTGCCTTATTATAACACACAACAGCATTGACAGGTCATTTTAACCAATTGGAAAAAAAAGCTTTGTATTAGGGCTGCACAATATATCGTTTTAGCATTGATATCACAATGTGATCATTCATAATATTAATTTGCAATGTTGAGTGTGGATTATAATTGATCATTTTGCTGTGTTTTTTGAGGCCTGTGACTGTGTGAGGGTCTTAAAAGCATTCAGGTATAAGAAACTGTACCTTTTGTAACTTAGAAAAATTAATAACTATTAATTTGATTGAATTATTTATAAAACAAGACTATGCAGTATTATTGTGCATTTAAAGAGCCCGTATTATGCAGTAAAAATTTCATATTTTGGTTTTGAGGGTCTCCAACAACAGTCTGATATGCATATAAGTTCAAAACACTTTCATTGAGTTAACCAGATACAGTACAAGTGGTTACAAGTAACTAAATACATAATTTGCAAGCTAGAGAAAACAAGGAGGCAACCATTTTAATCGCATTTTAATTCATGAACTGCGTACTGTAAAGTTCCTGTCAAGCTCTGACAAAGTCCCATACATCAACAGTTTTTTTCTGATCCTTCCTTTAACAAATGGCTGACGAATCCCCCGTTGTGTGTAAATTGATGAAGCACTCATCAAAAAAATTACAGGAACACAGCACAAGGCTGGGGCTATAATGCTGAGGTATTTTGCAAAATTATACTCTTCACAGCCTCATCTTTGGGTAGGGAAAAAAACACTATCTTTCCCTCACACTTCAGAGTACAGCGTTTTTGCGACATGATTCAAGCGGGATCTGCTACAGTGTTTGTCTTCCTCTTTTACTTTCTACGGTGTTTGTGGGTGGGGCATGGGGGGGTGGTTAAATTTTCCCGGGTCTGCGCGTGCAACAAATGGGCGGGGCTTGAGTTCAGTAGGCGTCATGCCGGCACAGCTAAAGACTCGTTACAGGGGCGATTCATTCGAGCCACTATGAGTCAACTCTTTTATATATGAATCAATAGTTTTAAACACGGCGCACTTTCAGATTTAAGCCTTAGCTGGATATTTCACTACATTTAGAGCTGTGACACACTGCATGGAAGGTCATTTTCAAAAACCCATAATAAGGGCTCTTTAATTAGTCAATTACTGCATACCTGAATATATTTAGACTTCCTCTGAAAACAATAAGACACTGTTTTTTTTCGTTTGTATCTCTTTTTCCCTATTGAATTTATATATGCTTGTAGATTGTTTATTATGTTTCATGCATTCCCCTACAGAATCATCCCAATCAATCTAAAATTATAAAACAAATTTCCAAACAGTTATTCAACTCACACTGTAAAAAATGCTGGGTCCCACACAATCTATTTAAGTTGAAACAACATGAAGGAATTAAGTTAACTTATTACTTTTTACAAATTAAGTAGGTTGAACATAAAACAATTACGTTGTCTAAAAAAATCGCCAAAATTGTGTTGTTTCAGCTCAGTTTAAATCAGTAGTTTGAACAAACAGCAATTGTCATTTTTTGAGTGCATCTAGTAAAATTGTATTCATATCGCAATGTATATCGCAGAATAAAAAATATTGCTATTTTAATATATGTTAGATTTTTCCAATATCGTGCAGCCCTACTTTGTGTGTATTAGTTACATCACTGCTGTGTGTTTTATTCCATCAATTAACCGGCAGCGTAAATGATGCCTGTGCATTCAGTAGAATTATGATTGCTTAGTTACAGACACAACCTGAACCCACATGAACTATCTCTCAGTTTCCAGACAGTAAATTAAACCTGTTATTAAAGCTGCTCTCGTTTCACAGCCGGTGAGCTATAGCAGAGAAAATGGTGTGTGACGTAGTGAAGCAGGGGTTTGGTTGTGACCTGTTCAGGTGGATCAGATGATCGAGGGGTCAGGTAGAAAAGAGACCGGCCTTTACTCCAGTCCTACCCTGCCTATCATTAAAAATTAATGAGCCCTGAAACAAGACGCCCCAATGAGAGTTGGGACTTATTAATTATGGAGTTGTGTGTGCATTCATTCACCCTGCTCAGACCGCTGTTTCCCAGATGCAACATCCATTAGAGCAGGCCTGTTTACCAAAGGTTTCTCATATTTTTTTATAGTCTGCATGTAAGAGTGGTGATTCTGCCACTGTAGTTCAATATAACAGTGTTGTCAGAGATAGAGAAAGAAATTTAATGGCACTTATGCTGTGAAATATGGAGGGCCAGATGAGTGTCGTGCAGCCTTCTGTGTCTGTACAATCTCCAGATGTGCAGAATGCGACTGCTGGAGATGTATGGCTTCATTAAACAGAGCGACTGTGAAGAAGTGGTTCTTTGGGACAAACTGAAAGAGCTAAGATTGTTCAGTGCCAAACCTCCAGTGCATCCTGCCAAATCTCCATGCTATTACTGGCCATCTTAGCCACATTCAAGTCTTATAACAAACCCTTGCTCCCGTAAAAGTGTCCCTACAACAGGAATTTTGAAGCTAAAAATATAGAGTAAGCAAACATTATAATTAGACAAGCCACAGCTGAAATTCCTTGTAAAAAAAGAGCTAAAAATCCATCTAAGTATTATTCGATTTCAGGTTTGAATAGTTATGTCATAGGGTGCATCAAGGCAGTATTTATTTACACTTTTGTTTTTACCCAGAATATATTTATTGGGTTTTGTTTGAACTACAGAGCAAAATACATTAAAAAAATATATATATATATAATAAAAATAAATAAAAAAATAAAAATAAAAAGTGAAAAGACAAATGGTTAAAAATGTGAAAATAAATATGTAAATAAATTACATAAATTCAAATAATAATAGTACATAATAAAAATAAATAAATAACAGTGTTCAGTGCATTTTTGTATCTTGCGTTTCACAGCTTTCCAGTGTTACTGGTTAAACAAATTTGTTAATTGTTGCTGAAATGTTAGACATCTGAACAATACAAGAAGACACCAACAAGGGTTTGAAAGCTCAAACATCAAAAAATGTTGCATGGTCCACCTGGTTCAAAAAGTGTTGAAAGGGGGTCCATATTTTGTAAAAATCTTGTAATTTTTCTTGAACAGTGTATGTCAGCTTGTCCAGAGCAAGATTGCTAGTTATTTCCTTAATCCACTGGACACATGATGGCCTTTGAATTTTTTCCCAATTTGAAGCAATAACACGCTTCGCTTGGAGTAAACTAAAATATAATAGTTTGCATTTACTTGTGTTCAGATAGAGGTTTACAGGGTATATATGACATAAACATAATTTGGCAACCAAATGTACATTTTCTTGAATTAATTCACCAACCATGATAAGAATCTCTTTCCAAATTTTTTATTGTGAACTATTTAATACAATTAAAATGAAATATTTTATGTTTTAATAGATTTTCAAAGGTAATTTATACTAAAGCTGACTTTTCAGCAGCCATTTCTTCAATCCTCCAGAAAATGTTGTGATTCTGAGTAATGTTTATTAAATTCAATTAAATTCATGTTTATTTATAAAGCGTATATATACAATGTAGATTGTGTCAAAGCAGCTTAACATAGAAGTTCTAGTAAATTGAAAATGTGTCAGTCAGTTTAGTGTTGAAATAGTTGTGTGCGGATTAATTTGGTTGTTCTAAAAACATTTGGTTGATTTGAAAAATGAGGTGAACTAACATATATAATATAATATAATATAATATAATATAATATAATATAATATAACACATAATTGGGAGAAGGTAGTCAAGGAAACATCTAAAAGGCAACTGAAACTCTATAACCACTGTAAAGGTGACTCCGCTGAGTCTAAGTATTGTCTTTCCACCTCTACGAAGATGCTGGCTCTAGTGATGCGTGAAAGAAAATCATCAATAAATTATATCTGCGGCAGCTGAGGTCCAACGCGGCCTAGTGTTTCTCATGAAGCGTGGGAATGCTCCTCTTAAGCTTTCACATAAACCCCACCACACACTGAGCAAGAAGTGTAGACAAGTATGATAAAGTGATTAGGCCCAAGTACAGAGCCCTGGTGCATCCCCAATATCAGGTCGCATGCTTTTAAACTCACTCTTCACTGTAGGGTGGATAAAAAGGCAGAGGTGAAGAGAAACACGCCCATTGAACTTTTACAAAATGTCTTTACACTGTACAGTCTCGCGCACACAATCTTTTCACATGCTGGGATTGCAATGTCCAGATGGAACTGCAGCTGTCAGGACTCTAGGGGTTGGCAGCTCAATGAAGGCTCTGTTCTGAAACTAGTATTATAGGAAGGCATCAAAACAAAGCGATTGTGGGGATACACAAATAAGAGAGGACCAGGCCCGCTAGGGGTCGGGGTCACTGGAGCAAGCTTGGATGGAAAACGACATTCTTTCATATGTATCTGGTTTCACATTTAGATCATGGCCAGTTTGTTTTGGCTCTCTCCCGCTGGAATTCTTTCTAGGCCTAAGGACTATAGACAGTTTTCTCTGGACAGACAAATCCCTCAGTGAGAGACACGGCTATACTGTTCTCTTCCATCCTCTGTGACAAAGATGATGAACATTGAGGGGAGATGGAGAAAAAATATCCGGTCATTTTGTAAATTAAACAATATAAAAAGAAATTAATTAAACGATGTAAACTCAGCAACTCTGATAAAAATACTTAGATAAAAAAGGTTTC
The DNA here is from genome assembly GCA_903798195.1 of Danio kyathit. NCBI lineage: Eukaryota > Metazoa > Chordata > Actinopteri > Cypriniformes > Danionidae > Danio > Danio kyathit. Next base: position 31,672,783 of record LR812541.1, read on the forward strand.
TTGAACATAGTATCCAGACACTAGTCATTATGATTCATTTACTGTAGATGTACAACGCTACATTTGATTTATTCATCCAAAATTTGTCCGATTCTGTGTTTTACAGCTTATTTGGTTTCATGACAACTTGGCTCTAGTTTTGAGATGTGCTAAAAATAGTTATTGTAAAATTTCAAGTTGCAGAGAAGCTCTAATGAATAAAACCTAAAAGAGGCTTTAAATCAATGTCTTTATTATGGATTCAGTTAGGCATAGTGGTAGTTTAAAAATGAAATTCAAACACTTGTTTAAAGCTACTCATAAAACCTCAATCAGTTGTTGGGTTCCCCTCATTCCTGATGCTTTTACACAGATGGACATTGACATTAACAGGAGAATGGAATGTTCAATGAGCAGAGAAATAAAGTGTACGGGGAAGAATAACCGGCACAAGAGGGAGTCACCCACCCTCTGACAGTTCATAAACCCATCAACCCCAATTCATCTCACCATCATCACGATTTGCCAATGTTTAATCACTTCTCATTAAAGCAAGATCAACTGCGATGTTTCCCTTCTGCCCTCCAAGTTAATCCTCAGGCCTCCAAACTTTTTTATATCCACCATCACCATCTCTCACCCACTACTTGTCCTCTGCTCCATGCAGCCATCCTAATCCCAAAGTTTATTCTGATGCTGAGACAAATGGGCTTCTAATGCCTAATAACCCTGCACAGCTTTATAAACGCATCAGCAAAGCCTTCCCAATAAAGCTGTATAACAAGCAGTGACCGTCAAAATCACACCATTTAGTAGTCTCACCAAGACTTCCTCAAGATGTTTCAACAAGGAATGCACCTTTTTATAGACTGGATATTTCAAATCGTGTGCTGGGACTAAGGGATGTTGTCTTTGTCTCTTTCTGTTAGTATACAATTGGGGCTGTAATTGCTCTCTGAAAGACCCCAGACCTTCAGTGTTGGGAATAGGGGTTTGGCTGAATCTGGAAGAGTGAGGTCAGACCACACACTTGGAGAAAATTGAATTTTTGTGGCTCTTTATGTTCTAGTTTTGACTCAGGGTGTCATTTAGGGTGTTCTTGCTGTTCATTCTTATCTTTTGAGAATTTCTGAGCAGAATAGACTATTGTTTTATGATTGAGAGCTTCATTTTCTATAACGCAGGCCATGTTTACATGTGGTCTTAAGATTTTTTGGTCAATCTGAACAGTTTTGAATGTTTTGAGCTTGTCAACTTCCAGAGGTAGTTGAAAATGTGGTCACATTCATTCAGATATCCACAAAAGACCACCTACTATCCAAATGACAGTGCTCATTCCACATTTCAGGACTTGTTGTAGAAACAAACCAGAAATGTCAAAAATGTAAAAAAAAAAAAAAAAAAACCCAACAAACAAAAAAAAGTCTTATACCTGCTACTGCATGTACGTTGCTTTCTTTGTATTCATGCATACATTTGCAATATTAGATCAAAACATAAAAGCTCAGATCCACAGCCATTAACTGGTAAGTGGCTAAAATATAAAGAATGCTGCCCAAAATTGACAAATCCGGTGGTTGTAAACTGTAATGTGCCTCACTTGTCTTGTGATTGTCTACAATGAACAAAAACGCATATTAATACCAGGTGTACACAGGTTATTCCTCTGTGTGTGAATGTAGAAAACCAGATGTGCATGTTTTACAGTCAGTATATTCTCAAGCTCTCACCTGTTTTGCTGGGGTCAGTGTCTGGGATGGTCGACAAGGCTCCGGTAGGTGACGGGGAAGAGACGGGGCCAGGAGGTGTTTTGTCATTCTCTTGCGGGCGGCTCTTGGAGGTCTCAATGCCCTTGACTCTCCTAGCATGACGATTCCCCTTGTAATGAGCTTCTGCCTGACTCTGAAAGAAACACACAGATGATGCTGCTAAAACATTGTTCACATTATTCACAAGGAGATGCACACAAACAAAACAGGTGGAGTTAGAATGATTGTGAAGTCCAGGACACATGCTGTGTTTGTCATCTGGATGTTCTGTCCTGGAGTCATAAAATGGACTTAAACGTACATGCTTGTCCCATGACACTGATGCCACATGGCATTTATTTCCTGAACCTGAACATTGACTGGATCTACTTTACATCCCTGCCTTTAATGTAGTGATAATGATAACCCCTTAAAAATAGCAAAGCAATAAAGTAAAACAAAAGAAAACAAATGAACATTTAATTTGTGTATAAAACAGAAATAAATTAATCATTTTATAATAAAGTAGATTTATTCTGACATACTTTACAGTAAGGTAATGTTAGTTATGTATTTATTAACAAACAATGAACAATCCTTTTCTTACAGTATTTATTAATCTTTGTTAAGGTTAATTAGGGAAAATAAAGTTGTTCATTGTTAAAGTAAACGCTAAACTATGTGGCCAAGTACGGTGACCCATACTTGGAATTTGTGCTCTGCATTTAACCCATCCCAGTGTGTGTGCACAGTAGTGAACACACACACCCTGGGCAGTGGGCAGCAGCCATTGCGTCGGCACCTGGGGAGCATTTGGGGGTTCGGTGCCTTGCTCAAGGGACTCACCTGAGCTATGGTATTGAGGGCCCATTTACACTAATACGTTTTAGTTTTAAAACAGCCTTTTTGAATGAAAAAGATCCAACTCCACACTGGCATTTCACCTAGCGTTTCTGAACAACTCTTCGTCCACACTACACCTCTGAAAACGCACATCACGTGACCATACACACATGCTGGCATGTGCTGCAGCGTACAGTATGCGCACTTCTGAGCTCCAGGCAGTCAGCGAGTACTGAGAGCACACCTACCCAGATGAGAGCAGCGCACGTCGGACAGTTTATCAAGGATCTTCCGCTGGATTATACTTTATTTGGTAAACGTGATATTTAATTCATTTCTATCTAATGGTCTTTTGAATCTATTACTTGTTCTCAGGTAACAATATAAGTTAATATATTAATTTAGGTAACCACATACACTGATTCTGCATACTGTATTGAGTGATTGCTTGCCTTTATTTCCTATGTTGTATAAACTTATTGTATGTTATACTTTTATAATGGCCATTATAGATTATTAAAACTGATATTCAGCAAAAGAGACAGGGTATGTTTTGTATTTTTCAAAGAAAATGAAAGGAGGCAGTTATGTTATAGGCCCCATTTTGTTATAAATATACATACAGTGAAGATGACGGTCATATAAATATGTAGCTACACGACGCCTCAACATTTTAGTGTCTGCTAAGTTAATATCAAAATGAAAATAGCCAGTTCCTTATATCATGTTTTCATTTTATTGTTGAGATAGTGAAACAACATAGCCAGGGTGGTGTGAATGAGGTTATAAAGTACACTGATCCCTTTGAAGATTTTTTTTTATATCAAACTTGCGAAGTCTGAACTTAAGGAAAGGGTGCAAGACTGAACTTAATGCACTTAATATTAAGGAAAAAGCCCCAATCAGATTATTTTCCACCATCCACACTTACAGGAGTATTTTAAAATGAAAACGGCTTCTTGAGCATTTTCAAAATGCTCAGTTTTCAGAGCTCGAAAACTCCGGGGTAGTATGGACGGAAGGCTTAGCCATAGCAAAACCTATGTGTTTTAAAACTAAAATGTATTCAAAAATTCACACTTAGCTGATGATTGATTATAAAGCTTGTTTGGCATGCTGTCCCGGAAGAGAGACCTGAGCTCGTAAGATCCTCGAGCCTGGGGCTCCCTCCCGTTTGCAAGGAGAGAGGGGAGTTTAAGCTCAGGTAGATCTCGAGAACTCCCCTGCTGTAGTCATACCTGCCAACATTTGGTTTGTAAATTCGTTTGGTTTGTAACTACGTCATACGCTAATTTGCATATTACTGACGTCATCGCGTTCTACCATTTCTGTTTAACAGCCTATGGTAAATAAATGGGGTATTTTATATTCGCACCACGCTTTATGTAAGCTTGTCAATTTAACTAAATTTATTGCTGTTTGAATACTGTATATCATTATAGATGAGTAGGGAATTTGCAGTAATCTCTCAGACGCAGGGGCGTAGCAACCGGGGGGGGGGGGGGATATGTTCCCCTCACTTTTAGAGATAGACCATTTAGAAAAAGGTGATTAAGAATGTAAACTTTTGGATTTCATACAGCTGTCCCCCCCACTTTTAAAATGTCCACTCCTCCCCTGCTCAGACGTAATATACTCAGACAAGTTCTGAAACTCTCACTTAAAACATCTCTGATTGTGCAACAAGAATAAACGGTCAAATTAAATTGTTAAAATAAAAGAGAAGCAGATCGGGTTGACTGTACAAGGGAAATACCTTCAAACTGCCACCTGTTCTAAATCATTTGCCGTCGGTACGCAGAGAGGTGCTCTGCTCTCAGGCTGCAGCGGAGGCTCGTTGAGAAGAGTAGGGACGGTACAGAAATGGACAAACGACAGTCTATAAAAAGCCAGTAACACACAAAAAAGTCGCTAGATTTGTCGCTAGCCGCTTTTTTGAAAATTTGTCGCTAAGTTGGCAACACTGGCGCAAACTGAAGAGCAGGGAGCGGGAGGAGTGAGAGGTTTAAGGAGATGGGGGATCGCGAACTGTAGCGCGCGACCGGAAGAGCACAAGCACCAAGTTTCAGCCCGGACTGTACCAAAATGCTGAGGAGCGGGGGGCGGGGGAATTCCGGGAGTTTACCGGGAGACAGAACAATACAGGAGACGGGTCTGAAATACGGGAGACTCCCGGGAAAAACGGGAGTGTTGGCAGGTATGGCTGTAGTAGCTAATGAACAGATAGTGATTGCTCTTTAGAGATAACTACTTACTATGTGCATGTCTATAGTGTCAATATGGATTAGTTGATTAACTTAAGTTACATGTTCTTGGATGGTGGGAGGAAACCGGGGAACCCAGGGGAAACCCACGTGAGCACGGGGAGAACGTGTAAACTCCGTACAGAAACGTCGGCTAGCTTGGTAAGGACTAGAACCAGTGATGTTCTTGCTGTGAGGCAACAGTGCTAACCACTGGGCCACAGTGCCACCCATCTAGGAAAGGAGGAGGAGTAGGGGTGGAAAGGGGGATTCTTCAAAACGAAGATGGCTGTTATATGGAACTTAGGGTATTTATAGTGGCTTAGGAATCGTCTGATTGGTAAATCATAAATTGGATAATGCGGGACCAGCCGCAAGCAATCATAAGCATGTGATCCTCTCGAAATTTGTTTATAAATAAACTTTACTTGGTGTATACGGGGCCTGAGGGTGGTGAGATTATTTACTCCCACCCACAATCCCTGCCAGTGCTGGTATTCGAACCTGCAACCTTTTCATCACAAGTCCATCTCTTTAACCATTAGGCAAGTTTCCATGGTTCCGTTTAAAAACACTGCCTGTGTGTATAAGAAGAAACGAATGCACTCAACTCAAAATAAGACCATGGTTAAGTGAAAGGATATGTTTAGCTCCCAGAGCGGTCACTGCATAAACAGCACAGAACCAACGGAAATACAAAACAGTTGACTATAATGAAGCTCTAATCTGCATAAACAGTTCCACTTCTCTGCTGTGGCTCAGTCTAGTCCTCTCATCGATCACACTGACTCGACCTCAGCAGGAACACACTGTGAGATATTTCCAGAAATACTGTCGCATGTGGTCTCCATCCTCGTTACAGGGGAGCGTCGCTTCAAACAGATCACCTAGCAGCGGCTTCCCAAAACACAGTGCATCCCATCAGGACAAACATGATGATTATTAAGTGGGCGGATTATCTGCTGTGTGAAACTGAGAATGAGTTGACAACAGTTGCTGCAGACACTGGGAGCAGAACCAAGAGTCTCATACCAGAGTGTCATCCAGGGCTCAGACCATCACCACATTAAAAGTGGAGAGGACACTCAGGGGAATGCTGGAGATTAAGACAGCCAGGACTGGGCCTCTGAGACAGTTCGGGCACACTTGACAGCATTTGGTTTGCCCCTCCTGTCTATTGTGGGCTGTAATTGGTGATGACAGAGCCTTATATAGCTGGTGGTCTGTAATCGAAGCCTTCAGGGGTTTGAAGAAGCTGCCTGTCTAAAGCACACAGGAAACCGAGGAGGATGTGGGGAAAGAAGCACTAAAAGAGCAGAGATCTTTGGGATTAAGGAGGAAAGAGGATAAGAAAGTGATGTGGTTAAGGCGGAAATTAGATGAAATCTCGGAGGATGTGGAGTTAAAGACCAGGTGGAGGTCACACTGACATGCAAAACATACTGTATATTGGTTAATAAATGTCAAACTTGCAGAATGCAGAAATGCAGAAAAAAAGAATCCAAGAACAAATGAGAAACACAGTGCACATCATTGCCATGTGCACGCAACAGACTCAAACAGTCTAGGACGGTAATCACAACCATAAGTTACAGGGATGTCAATACTGGAGAGTCCAAGTTTTTTTTTCTAAACAGTCTGTCACTAAGGAGGGGAATCATAAGGAATTTGACAGGTTTTGTGCTAGTTCCAATTCCTCTTTACGATTACAGTTCCACTAACAATTATTTTAGAGCTTGGAAGAACTTTGTTTTTCTAAAATATTTATTGAAAAGTGCTTATACACACAACTAGGGATGTTCAATTCCAAACTTTTTGGAATCAGCCCTGTTGTTGTAATTCTTTACACTCAAACACCACCTGTAGTATAGTAAATAAGCTAAAAGGAAGCTCGATCAAACATACAACTTTTAAGCATTTTTATAACTATTTCTAGTTCCTGTAGTGCAAACATGCTTATGGCCCATACATGTGAGTGTGCTTAACAAACCACCTGTAGAAAAGACACCCTCTCATCTCTCTGACTTTTGTACCAGGTTGCACATTTGCACTATAGACACTTTTTAAATCACTCCAATAATGTGCATTTTAAATTGTGCTGTATTCAGGTGAGTGGGCTTGACAAACCACCTGTAGAAACACTCTTCTCTCTTATGCACCTGACACTTTATCTAAACTCCATACAAGAACTTAATAATAATAATAATAATTCCTTACGTTTATGTATCGCTTTTCTGGACACTCAAAGCACTTTTTTGGGTGGAATCTCCACCACCAGTATGCAGCATCAGCATATTAAACCTTAAATATCTCTTTTGCACAATAATAAACCTTAAATATCTCTTTTGCACAATATTAAACCTTAAATATCTCTTTTGCACAATAATAAACCTTAAATATCTCTTTTGCACAATATTAAACCTTAAATATCTCTTTTGCACAATATTAAACCTTAAATATCTCTTTTGCACAATAATAAACCTTAAATATCTCTTTTGCACAATATTAAACCTTAAATATCTCTTTTGCACAATAATAAACCTTAAATATCTCTTTTGCACAATAATAAACCTTAAATATCTCTTTTGCATAATATTAAACCTTAAATATCTCTTTTGCACAATATTAAACCTTAAATATCTCTTTTGCACAATAATAAACCTTAAATATCTCTTTTGCACAATATTAAACCTTAACTATTTTGCACAATGATAAACCTTAAATATCTCTTTTGCACAATATTAAACTTTAAATATCTCTTTTGCACAATATTAAACTTTAAATGGCTTTTTTGCACAATATTAAACCTTAAATATCTTTTTTTGCACAATATTAAACCTTAAATATCTCTTTTGCACAATATTAAACCTTAACTATTTTGCACAATATTAAACCTTAAATATCTCTTTTGCACAATATTAAACCTTAACTATTTTGCACAATATTAAACCTTAAATATCTCTTTTGCACAATATTAAACCTTAACTCTTTTGCACAATATTAAACCTTAAATATCTCTTTTGCACAATATTAAACCTTAACTCTTTTGCACAATATTAAACCTGAAATATCTCTTTTGCACAATATTAAACCTTAAATATCTCTTTTGCACAATATTAAACCTTAAATATCTCTTTTGCACAATATTAAACCTTAAATATCTCTTTTGCACAATATTAAACCTTAAATATCTCTTTTGCACAATATTAAACCTTAACTATTTGCACAATATTAAACCTTAACTCTTTTGCACAATATTAAACCTTAAATATCTCTTTTGCACAATATTAAACCTTAACTCTTTTGCACAATATTAAACCTGAAATATCTCTTTTGCACAATATTAAACCTTAAATATCTCTTTTGCACAATATTAAACCTTAAATATCTCTTTTGCACAATATTAAACCTTAACTATTTGCACAATATTAAACCTTAACTCTTTTGCACAATATTAAACCTTAAATATCTCTTTTGCACAATATTAAACCTTAACTCTTTTGCACAATATTAAACCTGAAATATCTCTTTTGCACAATATTAAACCTTAAATATCTCTTTTGCACAATATTAAACCTTAACTCTTTTGCACAATATTAAACCTTAAATATCTCTTTTGCACAATATTAAACCTTAACTATTTTGCACAATGATAAACCTTAAATATCTCTTTTGCACAATATTAAACCTTAAATATCTCTTTTGCACAATATTAAACCTTAAATATCTCTTTTGCACAATATTAAACCTGAAATATCTTTTTTTGCACAATATTAAACCTTAAATATCTCTTTTGTACAATATTAAACCTTAACTCTTTTGCACAATATTAAACCTGAAATATCTCTTTTGCACAATATTAAACCTGAAATATCTCTTTTGCACAATATTAAACCTTAAATATCTCTTTTGCACAATATTAAACCTTAAATATCTCTTTTGGACAATATTAAACCTTAACTCTTTTGCACAATATTAAACCTTAAATATCTCTTTTGCACAATATTAAACCTTAACTCTTTTGCACTTGACTTGACTTGACTTGACTTGAAATGTGTGTACTTCTGCCAATAGTTCTAAGACCTATAAAAAAGGAATCTGACAACAATGATTGTGCTTCAAGTTTTTTATTAGCTAATAAGAAGAGGCTAATAACGGTTTTTAGTTCTGGAGTCACTAATTGGTTACCTTAGTTGCTATATTTATTTATTTTTGATTCACTAAAAAATAATTTTCATTAATTTTGTTACATTACAGTACTACACTGTTCATGTTATTTTATTTTATTAACACAGTTATGTCTCTGAATAGTAGTACAATTCTTTGTCAAGTATTTTTGCATTGGTGGAGAATGTACATTTGAGCAGTCAATAGCGGTTTCCATCCAAATATGCAAATTATATGAATTCACAAAACTGGAATATCGCATATAAGACGTGTGAATAAAGCAGCGTTTCCATCCAACGAGTCAAAGAGAACAAAATCGCCACTTCCTGATTAACTGCCGCCAAATATCAAAAGAAAAAACAGAATTTGCTGCAGTAGGAGAAGCTTCATGAATCTTTTCTTTATTTAATAGACGACTTGCACCACAAAAGATAAATGCCGACATGCATTCAATGCGTGGTGGCGTTAGACGCGGTGCACAGATGCTCTTGATTCTGAAGGTAATTAATAATACTGTATAATAACACTAATACTGAAATGTTTAAGGCATTTTAGAATGACCAAAGTAACATTTGAGATGCTTTACAATGTGATCAGCCTGCTGGTTTGTCCATTCACACACATTTCTATCATCACATTTCTATATGACCTCTTATAACAAAATCACATGACCTTTTAATGCGCATACAGGAATTTGTTTCCATCGTATTTTATGCAGATCTTTTCTTATTGAATAAAAAGTTTATCCGACTTTTTTCCGTTTGATATGCGGTGACGCAGTCTAATATTTCGCCGAACAGATCAGCCACTTTTGACGCTCATAAACAATCATAAAGTCCTCGTGCTGCAGGAAATTGGGAAGTTTGCTGAAGGCGCAGCTGATGTGCAGTGAGGGGTTTGCGTCTTTAATAATCTACGACAGTTTGTGTTCATTGAACAGTATGAATGATTAATTAATCCATATGAAACAGTCCCTTAAAAGTCACGTTTCAGTTTCGGGTTTAGGCACGCTTGCACTCACACTGTAAGCGTATCGCGCCTAAGCCCAAGTGAACCGCGCTCTGGCCCACCTCTTCCAACCAGGCCAGGGCCGCCCAAGTGTACCGTGCCTGAGCCCAATTCAGAGCACTCACACTTCTCAAACGATCCGGGAAATGGGCCTGGGCACGGTTCGGATAGCATAGTGTGAGTACGCCCTGAGTGTCATTTGGTTCTACTATATAAAAAGAGTTCTGATAAAATGACACTATCACCCTTCAGAAACATTCTTATTTTGAACTGCCAGTTTGTAGCTGAGCTTTTACGGCCAGTTCTTCCAGCAAATTCAATGAGATAAGTGGAAGATTATTAGCAATACAAGCCCAATTTTTATTTCTGAACCCTCTGAACCCACATTCAGAATTCATTCACTGAAATGATCACTGAATGCTTTCTTAATGAAGCGACTTACATGAGAGGGCATACATTATGTGTGAAGAATACCTCAGCCATTAGATATGAATACAAATCAAGTACCAAGCCAAATCCATGACGTGCCAATGAAAATGAAGACCTCGTATGAAAGAAGCGCTATCTATAGAATAAGGAAATGAGACAAGTTCCTGCCCAGATGGCACAGGGTTTTGAGATTTGAGAGTGCAAGATGAATTATTGTAAGCACGAGGATGGAAAAAACAAGAACTTTTCCAAGGACAAATCAGGACACAGACCAGATTGTCTCATCGAACCACATGCGAACAGTGTGTAACGCAACATACGCCAATATAAATGCAATTACCAGAACAAAATGGGAAAGGGAAAGCTCCAAAGGGAGGACTGACAGCTGTGGTTATTCCCGAACTTCAAAATGCACACAAAGGTTAATTTGGCCCAGTGAATGAATGACTGAAACTGTGCGACATCGACGGGCCACTGCAGCTCCAGCAGGGGGAGGGAGGCTCATTCAACCCTGTCCTGCAGCAACAGTGACACAATACGGTGACATCACTTCTGCAGCGCGGCAAGGTTATACCTCCATCTTGCGCTAGAGCAAAAGGGACAGAGGGACACTGGCAGCACGGCATAACACAAGTCTGAAGCTGGGGTTTGATGAATGCATCAGATAACACTCGCTAGCAGCCAATAGTCTGCTTTTTCCACTACAAATGTTCTCAGATATCGGCACTGGGGGTTCAGAATCTATGAATCCATAATGGAGCGTGAAATGATGATGGGAAGGAGGCGAGGGAATAGATGTTTTCAAGGAACAAATGCGCTGCTTCATTCAGCATATAGCAGAGGATCAAAATGTAGACTCGTTTCTGTGTGTATCTGTTTAATGAAATGTGGCATTGTATAATTTAATCTCCTATAACATAGCTTAATAATTTCCAGTGCAACAATGCATGAAGATGCAGCACAGTTTCTAATAAAACATCAGAAGTTGAAGTTTTTTGATGTCTGTGCTTTTGATCTGTCCGTCTTTTGTTCACTACTGATTTTGAGCTGTGGGCACTCGATGTCTGACAACTTTAAAAATAAATAAGGGTTTAAATTGTTTGGACTGATTATACAATGTGTGGGTTTATATGTGGGCTGAGTGTGTGTGTATGTGACACTTTCCACAGATAGAGATTTTCAAAGCACAAACAACATGTTTTCATGTTGTGAGAAATAATATGTAAAACCCTGCAACATTATCATAATTTTTACTTTGTACATATTGCCTGTAAAAACATAACTCTCCTTTGAAAATGTAATCATTTTTAAAATATTTCTGTTATAAATACACTTAACGGCCACTTTATTAGGTATACCTTACTAGTACCGGGTTGGACTCACTTTTGCATTCAGAACTGCCTTAATGCTTTGTGGCATAGATTCAACAAGGTACTGGAAATATTCCTCAGAGATTTTAGTCCATATTGACATGATAGCATCACGCAGTTGCTGCAGATTTGTTGGCTGCACATCCATGATACAGATCTCCCATTCCAGCACATCCCAAAGGTGCTCTATTGGATTGAGATCTGGTGACTGTGGAAGCCGTTTGAGTACAGTGAACTTATTGTCATATTGAAGAAACCACTCTGAGATGATTCGCGATTTATGACATGACGCACTATGCTGCTGGAAGTAGCCATCAGAAAATGGGTAAACTGTGGTCATAAGACATGGTCAGCAACAATAGGTCTGGTAGGCTGTGGCGTTGACACGATGCTCAATTGGTACTAATGGACCCAAAGTGTGCCAAGAAAATATCCCCCACACAATTACACCACCACCAGCCAGAACCATTGATACAAGGCAGGATGGATCCAAGCTTTCATGTTGCTGATGCCAAATTCTGACCCTACCATCTGAATGGCGCAGCAAACATCGAGACTCATAAGACCAGGCAACGTTTTTCCAATCTTTTATTGTCCAATTATGGTAAGCCTGTGCAAATTTTAGCCTCCGTTTCCTGTTCTTAGCTGACAGGAGTGGCACCCGGTGTGGTCTTCTGCTGCTGTAGCCCACCCACCTTGTTCATTCAGAACAAGTGCGTTTGTGTGCGTTAAGAGATGCTCTTCTGCATACCTTGGTTGTAACAAGTGGTAATTTGAGTTACTTTTGTCTTTCTATCAGCTCAAACCAGTCTGGCCATTGTCCTCTGACCTCTGGCATCAACAAGGCATTTGCGCCACAGAACTGCCGCTCACTGGATGTTTTATCTTTCTTGGACCATTCTCTGTAAACCCTAGAGATGGTTGTGCGTGAAAATCCAAGTAGATCAGCAGTTTCTGAAATACTCAGAATCGGCCTGTCTGACACCAACAACCATGTCACGTTCAAAGTCACTTAAATCTTCTTTCTTCCTTATTCTGATGCTTGGTTTGAACTGCAGCAGATCGTCTTGACCATGGCTGTTTCTCAATATGCTTTCTTCAGCGGTCTTGCATCCTCGTGTTCTCGTGTAATGTCATCATCAGCTGCCAAAGTTCAGTGCCAATACTCAAGACCGCAAGAACAGAGGACGCGTGAAACTTCCCGGATGTGTTATTGATATTGAGGACGCACCGATGCAGACTTGAGCATCGATCTCGCTCTAGAAGTCCCAGAAGTCATTGCGACTGGAGATGGGAAGCTCAGCATTTAATTTTGATTCATTAATAAAGTTCAGAGATAGAATTTATTTACCTCAGGAGTTTTCCTAAATGAAACTGTGAAAGTAAACATCACCATGGACATCTTAATAAAGGAATGAACACATTAAGGGTGTTTGTTTGCTTAAATTCATATAAAATCTGTTTTATTTATATTGTGCAATGTATATTTCAAATGTTTTTATGCAGAGTATATATTTTGAAAAGAGGAAAAACAATAAATAGTTGTATGAATGCTGTAATGTTTAAATCATTTTCCATTTAAAATGCGTGAAGGTCAGGTGACCATCAGGAAGAACGCAGCATCTCATTTCTTACAGGACGCGTTCTCTGTTCTCGCAGTCTCCCGAATTCATTCTTCCGAGGACACCTGGCAAGACCGGTCTCCACAAGAACGCTAGTCCGTTCTCTGCGTTCTTGGAATTGAGAAACAACCCATGTCTACATGCCTAAATGCATTGAGTTGCTGCCATATGAATGGCTGATTAGAAATTTGCGTTAACGAGCAGTTAGACAGGTGTACCTAATAAAGTGAGTGTATATTGCTGTTTAATGCTGCGTTCACACCAGACGCGGAAGACGCGTCAAGCGCGAGTGATTGACATGTTAAGTCAATGCAAACGCGCGAATAGGCATCCTGCGGCGCGATACACGCGAATGACGCATAGCGGGCGCGAATTGAGCGTTTTGCGCGTTTGACACTCTTAACGCGCAAATCGCTCTAGTTCAAAAATCTGAACTTCTGCGGACATTCACGCCGCGTTAACCAATCAGGAGCTTGCTCTTGTGGGGGCATGATTGTGACGTAGCACTTGTTGTTGGTGTCCCGGGGGAAATCCTTCAGCCGACACCGACAACAGTTCATCAAACTGGGCTTGGCTCAGTCAGAAGCACTGCTGAAAGCCTCCGTCATCCAGGTTAAGTTTCTGGAGTAGTTTATGAGCTCACAGAGCTGGGTGCACCTCAGAAAGTATCGAGTGGACTAAAGACACTAGTCCAAACGTATCGACACTGTTTTTCAGCCTACATAATGCACATAAACACAGTTATTTTATCAATAAAATCCATGTTAGCCATTTAGCAACGAAGCTACAGTCACCGGGCAGACAGAAGCCTGGCCCATGACGCAAATCCGCGTCTGTTCTGAAGTGAAATTGACGCGCGAATGAACTGGAGTCTGATGCGCGAATGAAGCGAGTAAACTCAAATGTTCACGCGTCTATTTACTCGCGAATAGCTTGATTTAGCCGCGCGTTCCGCGTCTGGTCTGAACAAAGCATTACAGAGAGAAGATTTTTTTCAATACATTTATAAACACAATATTCATAATAACTAATTTATAGTAACTAATTTAATTTGTCTTTGCCATGATGACAGTACAATATTTTACTAATTATTTTGCAAGGCACTAGTATTCAGCTTAAAGTGCAATATAAAGGCTTAGCTAGTTTAATTAAAATTACCTGGCAAGTTAGGTTAGTTATGCAAGTAATGTGATAAAATTGGTTTGTTCGTAGCCATCTTTTGTTCCAGCCAAACTAAATGAAATAAGACTTTCTCCACAAGACCAAATACTAAAGGAAATACAGTGAAAACATCACTTGGAATGCATTTAACAAAGAATAAAACATTCTCAGGAAGTCTACTAATTTTGCCTTCCACTATGTTTAAATGTATAAATAGAAATATTTAAAAATGGTTGTGCATACATAATTTGTATATAGTTTTTGTCAGCTCTATTTTTTAAAGATGTTACCTAGAAATATGTTTCTATAATGCCTCATCCCATACTCTATTTGTGGAAATTGCCACGTGGTTTTGTATGTGTGTGTGTGTGTGTGTGTGTGTGTGTGTGTGTGTGTGTGTGTGTGTGTGTGTGTGGTTAAATGCAGTGACAGCAAGTGGGGAGACATTGTAAAAATGGGTGTTGAAATTATACGGATATCTTTAACAAACCAAGACAGCTGCATGTGTCAGAGACGTCCAATCAGCAGTCAAGGGCTTAAGGTTTATTGAACAGCACGCATTATTATTTACAAGCACACTTGTATGTGTGGAGCTCATCTGACTTGAGGGTCGTGAACCCGGTTGTAAACTAAAATCTTTGGATGGCACTTTGAGGTACAGAATTTATAGCTGAACTAACAACCGTCTAGGAAATTTACTGTCAACCAAAACAAAGAAACAACTGGACAACATAACTTTAATCTAATCTTGACCTCAGTGAAATAACACCTCCCAGGTAACTCATTACAACTCTTAAGTCCAGTTGTTTCACAGAACTGCTGAGTTGTCTCAAATTCTCTCCCCATAAATCATTTAAAGCGACCCGGGCTAACAGCTAATTTTGCAGGTCTCCACAGGCAGGCTTGTCATCTCTGTCTTCTCCCTGTCTTTTCTTGTGCGTGGATGCGGTTTAAAGCAGGCCATACATCTGCTCCGCTGGAGGCCCGAGATTGCAGGCACACACCAAGAAAGCCACTTTCTGCCCATGATTACAGTTCTCGTCTGTAAAAATAGCGCAGGCCAGTGAGGCACTCCCAGGTCCTGCACTGTTATGGATCTCACATGTCACAATGCCTGCCACAGCTGCAACTGAATTCAGCCCAGAATATTTCAGGCTTCACATTTCACCCCAACAAGCGTAGCAGCAATTTGGTGCATAAACAAATAAAATAATTGCTTTCATTAACGCGCAAGGAATATTGGAACGTTGAAACACGCGATATGGATCAGGCAGTAATGACTGTGGTTAGTCTGAAATAGAAAAAATGTACATTTTGTTTTTGTTCTACCTGCTGAAAATAATCATTTGAAAGGTCAGTTTATCCCCAAATTAGTTCATATTATTTTAAGCTCATAAGACATTTGTTCATCTGAAGAACAGAAATTAAGATATTTTTAGAGAGGAATTTAGAGATTTCTGTCTCTCCACTAAAAGTCTGTTCATGCAAAGCTCTTGGGTTTCAAAATATTTATAAAGAGATAGAAATATAACTAGGCCCATACAGAATCTGCACCCACAGAAATCCACAGATACAGTACCTGCAGATCTTTAGCCCATCATTGAGTCTATTTACTTGTGTTAATCATAGACCGTAAAATATATGGACGTTAGAGATGCGCGGATCAGCTCAAACGTCACCCGAATCCGCTCCTTCATTCTAATCATCCACCCGCCATCCGCCCGCACATATTGTTTTATCTGATATATATATCCGCACCCGACCCGCACCCGATCGACACTTTAATAATTCTAATTCTTTGTTTTAAGCATGATGATAGGTGTTACTTTCTCCGCAATGTCCGGCGGCAGAGTAACAGCTCATTAATTCATGCTCAAGCAAATGATGAGACGGACAAAAGTACTCGATGCATGCCCTTCTTTTACTTATTTCAGTGTTTTCAGGTTCACAGTGCAAAACAGCTCCCGGGTGGAATTACTGAAGTAAACATAAAAAAAACGGATAAAACTTTCTCCCTCTAATTCACCGCACGCACAGCACACAGCGAGAGCTCACGTCACACAGCATGCGTGTCGAACTACACTACCCACAATGCCCCTCGCTATGGACTATGGACTAAAGCGGTCACCGTGGATCGTTCGTTATTAACAGCAGATTCAGCTTTTACATATACAGGAAAAAGAACAAAAACGGCGTCCCTTCAGCCTAAACAGCAGCTATGTTGTGTGTACTTGGCCCTTTTCTTAACACTGTGCATCTGCCTGGATTCGGGCGATTCCGCCTCGCCTCCAAAACACGGCTGGCTGCACTAAATGAGCGTTCGCGCGCACCGCTTGTTGCAGGAATGCACACGCTTCTCCTTGCAAGGCGCTGCAGTCCTGTAAATAAGCTATCTTGTTTCTCCCAGAACGATAGCAGATTTCCCTGATGACTCCTCTAACTGAAGTTAGCACAGTATTGTTGCACTTCATCCATTATTTTGGGCGTCTCATCTTCACATTCTGCGAAGTCCACTCTCTGCTTTTTTGCTGGTCAACTGCTATGACCCGCGACCCACCCGCAATTAATCATAATGTATTTTTTTATTACCCGACCCGCCCGACCCGCGGATTATCCGCAGCGCCCGCGGATATAACCGCCATCCGCGCATCACTAATGGACGTAATATCCGTGACGTCACCCATAAGTTTCTGAAGAGCGCAAATGAAGCTACAAGTAGGCGTGGCTAACCGTTGCCATTTTGTTCACGCATTATCGCGCCGACTGGGGGATACCAAAAAAGGGCAAAGAGGCGGAGCGTGAGCAGAGCTACAGATGTCTGATAACATTTTGCTTAGACGTGCTTTTCTTTGGGAGAAATGCTTAATACTTCATTACCCGCAACTCGTTTGTGTTCTGACCACATGTGCTTGGTTGTACACTATATCAATAAAGTGTTTAGTCTTTTCAAAACACTGTTGTAATACATTGAGCCACTAAACATTGTTCTTATGATGTTTTTCTACAGGAGGAAAACGCAAATTACTTCCAAACACTTAAAATATAGTCTGTGTTAGTAAATGCAAGGTTATTCATGAAATCCAGGCATAACAATGTATGACAACAATTCAGATGACTGTTCTAGAGCCTACAGCTAATCAATCTGTCAGATTCTGGAGTGCATTACAGGTCTAAAGAAAATTATAAATGATAATTTATCTTAAATAAAACAAATACATTTATAGAGATGGTATAAATATATAATTTCACTCAACCGGGAAATAGAGGCAACTTGAATGGTTTGTAAGCACAATTAAGTGCACACAGCAGGCCATATTATCTGATAATTGTATGAAATAATTCCAAAAGGCAACTGACTGTGTAAAGCCACATAAAACAAAACAGAAATACGACGTATATGCTGAGTTCAGCGGCTAATCAGCCGGAATCACCTGAGGTGACAAGACTGCGACCAACGAGACCTAACTGTCACTCAAGTAGCCACACCCTTAATTATGCAGACCCAATATAACTTAATATAAACAAAATGGATGAGTTAAAAAAAAAATTCACCCCCTCACAGTTGTCATGAAGGGTAATATTAGCTATATGCATCAAAGCCATCTTTTGTACCAGACTGTACTTTTTCAGCTGTAAAATTGGCCAATTTACCATTGCAGTCAGTGAACATTTGGACTTCCTAGAGCCAGCCCCCAAAGGCGACTTGATGAATTGCAGTTTCTTTGGTATTGGCTTTACAAAGGAGAGCGAGAGGTTGCCGCTTGGTGTAAATGTGTGTATATTCATATTTATTCAGTTTTTAAAATAATTTCAGTAATATTATTGACTAATATGAAAATGTCCACATTCTGTGGAGGGTGCTCTGGGAGTATGGGGTCAGAGGCACTCTGTTAAGGGCCGTCTCGTCCCTGTATAAACAGAGTAGGAGTCTGGTTTGCATTGCCGGCAATAAGTCAGACTTGTTTCCAGTGCATGTTGGACTCCGGCAGGGCTGCCTCTTGTCACCAATCCTGTTCATATTTTTTTATGGACAGAATTTCAAGGTGCAGCCTTGGGCTGGAGGGGGTCCGGTTTGGGGACCACAGGATTTCATCTCGTGTTATTCGCAGATGATTTTGTTCTGTTGGCTTCATCAAGCATGGACCTGCAGCATGCACTGGGGCGGTTTGCTGCCGACTGTGACACGGCTGAGATGAGAATCAGCACCTCCAAGTCTGAGGCCATGGTGCTCCACCAGAAAAAGGTGGTTTGCCATCTCCAGGTTGGAGGAAAGTCCTTACCCCAGGTGGAGGAGTTCAAGTATCTTGGGGTTTTGTTCACAAGTGAGGGAAGGATGGAAGGTGAGATTGACAGGCAGATTGGTGCAGCGGCAGTAGTAATGCAGTCAATGTACTGGTCTGTTGTGGTAAAGAAGGAGCTGAGCCAAAAGGCAAAGCTTTTGATTTACCGGTCAATCTACGTTCCTACTCTCACCACTGGTCATGAGCTTTGAGATACCGAAAGATCTCTGATACAAGCAGCAGAAATGAGTTTCCTTTGCAGGGTGGCAGGGCGCACCCTTATGTACAGGGTGAGGAGCTCTGACACCCGGGAGGAGCTCGGAGTAGAGCCGCTGCTCCTCCACATCGAGAGAAGTCAGCTGAGGTGGCTCGGGCATCTGTTTCGGATGCCTCCTAGACGCCTACCTAGGGAGGTGTTCCAGGCATGTCCCACCGGGAGGAGGCCTCGGGGAAGACCCAGGAAATGCTGGAGAGACTATGTCTCTCGGCTGGCCTGGGAACACCTCGGGATCCCCCGGAGGAGCTGGAGAAAGTGTCTGGGGAGAGGGAAGTCTGGGGTTGTCTCCTAAGACTGCTGCCCCCGCGACCCTGCCCCGGAAAAGTGGTAGAAAATGAACGAATGAATGAACGAATGAATGAATAATATCAAAATGTTCATATGATTTATTTACAGTAGTGTTTAAATAATATTTTCTGTTATTGTCTTCATGCCTTTTAGTAGATATATATTATAGGAGATTATTTGGATCTGGATCTAATTGGATTTGCATTGTAAATATTAAATAAAAGTTAAAACGGTATTATATTTTGGTTTTTAATTACGATACTTCCACATAAATCTGCAGGTTTTTTTTTTTTTGTTTTTTTTACAAAATTCTCTGCAAAAATAGCAAAAAAAGTTCTGCAGATTCTGTCTGGCCCTAAATATAACCCATATAAATCAAGGGGTTTCATCTAGAGAATGAGTGTAATAGTCAGTCACTGATTGTGGATACCACAGAACTTAGTGAGGAGTGGCGTAAAATTGAAAATACCTGTTAAATTCTCTGACTTTTTTTATTTTTATAAATCAAACCTTTATGCAATCTACATTCTAGAAATAGATCAAACAAAGATAAATGCTTAAATGCAAATATGTTTAAGATTTGATTCTTTAAATAACCAGATCTTTCCCACAATAGCATTTTAATTTGCTTTGCTTTGCTTTGCTTTGCTTTGCTTTGCTTTGCTTTGCTTTGCTTTGCTTTGCTTTGCTAACCTAGCAGATGTGTCACAGAAGAATAAACCACTTGGGCACCTGATTTAGTATAATATAAATGTAATTATAATGTTAGAAGCATGTTATGCTTACTGAAAAAAATAGAGACCACCTGAAAATTATCAGTTCAGTATTTATGGTTTATTGTTACGTTTTTTGTAAAGTATCATAATTTTTTTTTATTCTGTTCTGATGAGATATTCTAAATTTAAAATAAAATAAAACATTGCTGATTGATGTTTGTACGCCAATAAAAGTTTGATCTTTTGATCTTATAAAACAATTATGGCTTTTCAGTAGACTAAAACTAGTCAATTCGTGTGGATTCTCATTTTATAAACATCAGAGGTTTTGGCAAATAAACTTTGAACAGAGTCTATTATTAAAAATACCTTAATCTGTGTAAACAGATAAACAGATAAACAATTTTTTTATCTAAAGCTACAACTCAATTTTGTAGAGTGAGCTTTCCCTTTTAATCGTAGAAAGAAACAATCACTTCATGCTGTAAGCTTTAGCTCTGACATGCTTTGCGGATACAGCACTTCAAAGAGGATTCGCCATTGGCTATTTCCGGACTAGAAAGCAGTGGGTTCAGCGTAAACACAACACTCGTATTACATCTAAAACCCGCTCGAAGAACGATAAATACAGTACGACTGCATCTCAGAACACCAAAGAGAACATGCATGAAGTCAAACAGGCTCACCTCAGAGTTGAAGCGGATCTGGCAGACATTGCAGGAAATGATTGGCCGTTTGGTCTTCACCAATGGGACTCCAAAGGTGTGGTTGATCACTGCCTTCTGAACAGGATCCATCTGAATGAAGAACAGGAGAAAGAGGGAAAGGGGAAAGGGAAAGGACGCATGAAACGAAACTCCCATTAGACAGACAAGGTCATTAATCATGTTGATGGAAAGGTCTGGGTGGCAGTACAGTGGCAGGAGAACATGGCTAAGGGCGGCCATATGGTGCAGTGAGTCAGGACACCTGTGAGATCAAGTCAGGGTCAGCAGCTCATCTCCGGCACAAATGTTAGATTCACTTGCGAATTATCAGCGACTGGGATAATAAGGAAAGACAGCGTAATTACTCAAGGAGGCCACCAAACACTAGATCATGTGAGCATCCGGTGTGTGTAGCTAAACATTCCTGAAGACAATCTACTGGATAAACTGTAGAAAGGAGATTACTGTATGAAGACATTTGATATCACATGATTAGTGCGGCTTTATAATACGATTATTAAAATGTAAATATTAAACAGAAATATGAATATTAAGCCATGCCATTTCTGATTCCTAATAATGTATTAATACATGTCAAGAATAAAGTGAACTAAGATTAATAAAAGCATCGGTGGTTTATGCTAACTGATGTAGTGACCGATATATTAAATTCAAAATGGTTATTATTGTTCCCAGCAGGCACACAACATCATAAGACGTTAATATTAATATAAACCCAGTGCTGGGTTGCAGGTGGAAGGGCATCCGCTGTTTAAAATGTGCTGTATAAGTTGTCGGTTCATTCCGCTGTGGCGATCCCTAATGAATAAAGGGACTAAGCCGAAAGAAAATGAATGATCGAGTTTCTATATTTTATATATAATTTGTTTAATTAAGTATTAATATCATCATCATCATCATCATCATTATTATTATTATTTTTTTTTTTTAATTATTATTATTGGTAATACAGGTATATTATTACTGTAATATGATATTTATACTCTACAGACACAGACACATTAGCTGTTAAGTTTATATTAGATCAGTGTCAACAATCTAAGAGGTCAGATTTTAAAATAAACGTAACTGACTATCCTAAGTACCCGCATCTCATAGCGCCAGTGGTTAAGCCTCTGTTTATGAGCAGCTTATTGCACAAAGCCTGATGGTCACAGTCCAAAAGTCTTTTGGCCTTGTGGTCTGCATTCTGTGCTCTATTGTCATACAATTCCCACCATTAGCACTCGCTTGATATAGTTTCATTTTTGACTTGACATTTCATAACGGAATATTCATGCATATTGTCAGGGGAGTAGCCCAGATTCTTGGGCCCTAAGCAAAGACATTGAATGCTGAATGCTCAGTATACTTGCTGTTTATCACTTCGTTTAAATAAATAATTGTAGTAATTGCTGGCAAATCACTCATGCAAAATCAGCCAAAGGTATTAAAAAGATGGATATCATTAAAAAAATTATTTGCAGTTATGTTAATGCAACACAAAACAATTGAGGTTTAAACTATGCTACTGGAAACTATACTTTATATTTTCTACTATAAATAGAGCACCTCATGGATCCTCTAGAGATAAAAAAAGGTGACTTTATAATTTTTTATTTGAATTATGTCTTAAATTAGCTTTAAGAAATGCTGCTGCACTGCACTCTTTGTGAAATTAGTGTTTATATAATTTAATTTTACATTTGCTCATATTAATGTTTTGAGCAAAATCCATGCAATATCTCTATACTGTATGTACACAATGAACACATACATTGGTATAATGTTTTTCATGTGTATTTCGCTTAAACTTTGTCTCAAGTTCACACAAATTATGTGTTTAGAGTGAAATAAGAATGTCAATAGTCGACCTTGGAAAATATTGTTCTCTTTTCAGTTTTAGTTAAGCAAATGCAGACTTAAGCCCCGGTCAGATCTCATGATTTTGTCACGATTTCAGCATGGTTTTCTTGACACAGAGTGTCGTGGGGAGTCGTATACGACAACTGGGCATCGTGATGCAAGATTTAATCGTTAATTCTCGTGTAATGTGGCATAGTTCACAACAACCAATACAGTGTCTGCGACGCCTCATGGCACCATAGCAGAAAGTCTAGCATGTTTAATTTTTATATCTGCGGGTGCTGCCATTAATCCGCGGGTCAGGTAATCAAAAAACAGGCTGCATGTTTACTTATAGAAGGGTTTGGGGTGGATAAGATCAATCATTGGTTATGCAAACTTTAACTACTTTCTCTAAAATATTAAGTTGTTTGAAGCAATTTTATCTGACACATTGGCACAATTATGCAGACATCTCTATTCTCACTATGAGTTTCTGAGTTCTCTCAGCCTTTCAACTATTATGATTACCAGCGATGATCATGTAGTTCTAACTACAAATCCGCCAGTATATGGACTACAAGTTCCAGTCATGCATTGCTCACACGCACCTGTTCCTCATTCCGTTGATTTCACGCACTCACGGCTGGGAGCTGCTCGTGAACTGATTCACTGGACTATATACACAGCATACACACACAACTCTTTGCTGAGTCTTGTTTCAATCAATCCTTTATTCGTCACATATATCTCCATGCATTTACATACACTGACATATAGTGAAATTGAACCCCCCCCCCGTCTATCTATTTGTGAACTTTACAATGCATTTCCTTTGCCTTGTCTTGCCAGTTTTGACCCTTGTTTTGTTTTGTTTGTTTTATGTTGTCTGCCTCTGCCTGTACTGACCATTCGCCTGTTATTTGACTATAACTCTGGATTTCCTGTATACATCAGTTTGCCCGTGTTGACCGTTGTTTGCCTGACCATTCTCTGTTCAGTAAACCTGAATTTGGATCCGCACCTTCCTTGTCAGCATCTTATTCACATTACACTGACTGAGTTCATTCTTCTGAGGTAATCTAGAAACACGTTCAATGTTGCTAATACATTGTACATGTATTATACATTGTACATACGTTTTGCTTATTCAAATTACTTGATTCAACGAATTAAATTGAAAACCCTGCAATGGATGATTTTTTTCATTAACAATGGAAACACTATAGGTTTCTTTAATTTTATTTAGGCTAGATTTTATTTTATTTAACAAACCAGTTTGTGTCTTGGCACTAAAGCACTTCACCTCAGATGTTATTTATTATTCTTGTTTATCTACTAGATAACTGACCAACAAAAAATACATTAAAATTAAGATACAAATTATACTAAACAAAATTAGTTTCAAAAAGATATTTTTTCCTCTGTGCCCGTCCACTACTCAGCTGTGCGGTTCTGCTCAGTGTAAAAATAAGAATTTAATTAATGCTTCACTGTAATTGTGGCATCACAAGCCTCTGTAATATAGTTGCAATTTTTTTAATATGTCATTATTTTGTCTTGAGCATCTGGGTTTTCCTAGGTGCTGGTGTGCTTTCATTTTCTCTGTCTCACTCGCGAAAAAATACATCTTAATATTAAAAAGGAAATATAAGTTTGATCCTGTCAATGTCGTAAAGAATGCCCTTAAATATTGAAGTCTCATTGTCAGCAAGCATCAGTGTTTATTGAGATTGAAAAGATTAAAAAACATTGAAATTAAGATAAGAAATATTGTTATAGCAACACTTGTGACTGCTTTGCGAAATATCGCTCATCGTAGATGTCAAGCTGCGCTGATCGTGAAGGAACATGTAGTCTGGCACATTTGTTACCCACGACAAGACAAAATCGCATAATCTGACATATTCACTTTCGTAACCAACAATACAAATCATGTGATCTGACAGGGCCTTAAATGTACTTGTTCTCTGGAAAAACTTGAGATAAAACTTTTCTTTTTTGGCAACCCAATTTTGTTTGGACATTTTTGGATTTTTGTTTTTATGTTGCATCAGTCTCAGCATACTTGACTCTCTAGCTCCTCTCTGACAAGACCCTCAAAGCAAATTAGCATTTAGCATCATTCATAACAATCAATACAATCATCCAAATTGTGGAAAAATGAGAAACTGTTGACGCTGGCGTGGGTGTGTTGATTCCTGAAGCTTGTTAAAATTATAAAATATCAAGGATTAGAATATTGCTTACAGCTCAGGAGCACTCAACTATAAAAACAATATCAATTCAATTCATCTTTATTTGTATAGCGCTTATACAGTGTAGATTGTGTCAAAGCAGCTTCACATGGAAGATTATAGTGAATTGAAACAGTGTCAGTTCAGTTTTCAGAGATTAAGTTCAGTTCAGTTTAGCTCAGTTCAGTGTGGGTTAATAATCACTACTGAGAGTCCAAACACTGAATAGCAAATCCATCGATGCGCAGCTCTACAGATCCCGAACCATGCAAGCCAGTGGCGACAATAATATATCACAACAATAATATTTCCGTGTCTTCAAAGACAGCACAGGGCCCTCCACAAGGCGTGACCCTATACTCAGTCACCGTTTTCCCCACACTTATGACACCCCTGCATAGTGTAAATGTACACCAAATTCTTTAACAGCATCTTTTTGGCAGACAGTTGAACTTCAAACTCTATTTCTTGGACTGAAAGAGTAGAAATGACTGTGATGCATGATTTGCAATGCAGGTAGTTATGGAAAGAAAATGTTAAATGATCTATAATAGTTGTACTTCTTATTCCAGCTTTTTAAGAACAATACTCTATTACAAGCCAACTTGGAACATCTTGTCTTGGCTGGGAAAGACGGGAGAGGCTGAAATGAATATTCTCTTAGTCAAACAAAAACATTTCGAAAAATCTGCAAACGGGTCGTATCCAGGCAACCCCCCTATTCGAAAATAAACACACCCAGAAAGCAGAGACATGGTTCAGGGTGGCGGAACACAATATCTGTGGGTTAGCAAGCCTTACGCCGGACTTCCTCAGATTTTTGACTCTTATCTCTCTTGGCACAAGCCTGAAAACTCGTCCATGTTCTGCGCCGTCGAGTTCCTGATTTCATTGTGCATGTGCAAAGTCCACACTACATCAGTCAGACAGGCACTGGATTAGCCACAATGATGTTGTTCTATGGCTTTGCCTTCATGAATCTCCAGAGGATTAAGTGAAGCTGGCAGTTAGCTGGGTAATCAGAACACCTCCAGCTAGAACACATCAATAGATACAACTGTCAGTATAACTGCCTCAGAAGGGAAACGGATGAGGGGGGGAGCTCTGTCAGGCTCCACGGTAAAAAAAAAAAAATCAAAGCTCTGCAAAGGCCTCTCGTAAGAAAAAGATTACTTTTAAAGGCTTATATCTTTTTTTAAAAAAGTCTGCTGGCTTCATTTTAACTCAAAAAACACCCTTATAATCAAAATTTAATAGCATACAGAAGTAAAATGTGCCTCTTAACTAAAACCCTGGGTGTTGGTCCACCATGCCTCACGTTATGATGTAAAAATAGCACTGCACTGAAGTGGCCGTCTGCTGGTGGTGATTTATTCCTCTTACTTTCTCAAACGAAAGACATCTTGGCTCATGACTGTCCCAACAAATCTCCTTCAACCCAAACGATGAACTTGAAAAACTGCAGCTTACAAGAATCTAAATAATAAAACCACCAAACCACAGCTGAAACATGCCTTAAAAGCGCAGCTCATCCGAAAATGATTATTACACCTTCAAATCATTTCAAACCTGCATGACTTTTTTTGTACTGTGTTACACAAAGAAACATACTGTATTTTAAAACATTTTGGTTAACCCAGAATTATGAAAAATATGTCCGTAATCTTTGGCACAATATTAATAGCTTTGTGCATGGTTCACAGCAGTTTCAATTTAAATGTTTAATGAGTGATAGTAAAAATTAGCTGCAATTTTAATCATTCAATGTAGTGCAATATTGCGTTTGAAAATAAGTTACCACCTACAATAAACCAAACCCTAAAATTCATGTTAAAATGTGTGATAAAATGAAGAATCTTAAATAACCATGCCATTTTACCTTGATTTTAATCTGTGCTAGTGCAAGGATACAATACCAAGCAACGTTATGACAATGCAAAAGCCACACATAAGGAAGCTGATAGGTTATGTTAATGTTAAATGTTAAAATAATGATTTGTTTATAAAGAAATAAAATCTGTTGCCATAATAATGGCTGCAGTGTTCATCATATCTGAAAGTGGCAGCAAATTGTACATAACTGTAGTTACATTTTTTTGGATTTTGCAAAAATATTAGAGGCATGGTGAGTCTGTGTTGGTTTTGTCTATACATTGAAAGTCAATGAGGCCCTGACAAATTTTCACTGTATGAAAAGTAAATAAATAATAAATAACACATTGGATGAACTCAATTTAATTGAGGGCAAGATTTGCATCCAATAAATTTGTTTAGCACCAACCAAAAAATCTATTTATACAATTAAATTCAATTAAGTTTGTCCAACATGATTTTATCAAATACAAGTTTAAATACATTTGTATTTTTATTTAACTTAAAATCAAAGGTCTGATAATATCATGTATGTCTATTATGTGTCGGACATTTCAAAGTCATTTTTAAGCATGTTTCATGAATTACATATACAGTTGATTGAGACTGATCTCAGAACTAGTTTTAGCACAGTTATTGCTCACTGAGCAAAGCAACAAGCCGCATTTGTGCCAATTAAGATGCCAACACCCAAAGCATAGGTGCTTCTGCAAGGTGGTAATCAAGGCATTACATTAAACTCCTCAAACTAAAGTGAAGATTAAACTCTAACAAGTCTTACTATTAAGTTAACTTTAAACACCTAAGATCACTTTTATTGTCAACATTTCTCTTTCTTAATTCAATCCCATGCAAAGCAGGCTGGGAACTACAAACCCCAACACAAAACACTTAAGTTAACCTAATGGTTTACAAATTTAAGTGGACTGAACATAAAACAAAGCAACTGGCCAAAGAAATTGCAAGAATTGTGTTGTTTCAGCTGATTTTAAACAGGTAGTTTGAACAAGCAGCAGTAATGTTTTTTTTTAGTGCATGATATTGTGTAAAGTATTGTTCTTTTTATGGAAGACTCACAAATTCTGTATTTTACAGTGTTGGCTGATGCTTAGATTCTACTAATCATCAAAGTGAGCAATTAACAGAGCATGTTACATTTATCCAATTGGCAGCCGCAGTCTGTCATATGACCTCCCGATGCTTCCTCGGAAAAAACCACATCCCACAAACTGATAACTGCTCAAAATAGCCAGATCCTTTTCATTGTAAAAACAAATCTGGCTCTTTAATGTCTTATTCATGTAAAATGATCATTAAGTCATCATGCGAATCTTCCTTTCTTCTGAAAACCTATACGACAATATTAAGACTCCATTAACGTTCACCGTATGGACATAAACATGTAGAACATGATGATGATATCTTCTTTTGGACTTCTTTGAACTATCCCTTAACAACATACCCAAGCAGTGGTGTCATAATGTAACACAACTCAATTCACAAGAGTCTCCCCTTACACTTTCAACGCAAGACCCCACGGCAGTTCATACAATCCATAGAGTGTCTCAACACCACGAGCCCAAAATGCACTGCGTTCAAACATACAAAACATCCAGCCATCCAAACGAAAGCTGCTCAGCGCCTCAGAGAAAGTCCTCAGTGCTGTTATCTCAAATTCTGAGTGTGCTGGAGGGACACTCACCTTCATATCCTCGGGATCACGCAGCTGCATTGGATCCTCAGTGAAGGAGCATGTGTTTGTGTATGGGAGGGTGTCTGTGCGAGTGTCACTCATCCTGAAGGGATTCTGGCTGTCCCACCACACCGCCTGATTCTCCCACACTCACGCTTCTGCGGGTACGACAGCAGGCGCTTCTCAAGTCTATAGGTCCGGGAGATGATCTGTCTTTCTAATTTGGTCTGCTCTTTTCCACAGTCGCTCGTCACTCTTGCCGTTAGGGCTCGCTTTCTGGTTCTCCGCTGTTTAATCTCATCCACTTTCCTTTCATTCCTCCTTTCATCCTTCCTGACACTTCACAGCAAGCCAACACTACTACGTTCCTAGTTGGATGCTCTCTCTTCTTCATTTTCCTCCTCTTCTTTCCTTCCCGCTTTTATTCCAATAATAAATCCTGTGCTCTTTCAACGATCTCCTTCCTCTTTCTGTCCTACATGCTCGCTCGCTGACTGCTTATTTTGCCCAGATGCACTAAGAATGTCATGCACTCCCTCCGTTTTTTTTTCTCACTCTTCAAATCAGCCCTTCACTCCCTTATTTTATGAAAAGCACAAGCTGCAGATTTCAGCCCTCCTCCGTCATCGCAGTCCTTGCCACATGCCTCCAAAACCCATGTGGAACCAATACAGAGGTGACCCACACTCAATTAATAACACTTAGAAAAGCATTAGGCTTATTTGTGATTGATATCTCCCAGCTATTAAAATTCATTTTTATCGAGGGGGTCATCAGAGGTAAAGCACATGCAGCCAAAAGATTTCATCTCCAATAGTCCACGTGGAGAGTTGCATTACTCAGCGAGGAAAATTGGCATGCTGTTCATATAAACGTCTATTTTTTTGCGTGAAAGACAGCAAGGCTTTGGTTGAAGGTGGCTGCAGGTGAAAAGCAACAAGTTGGCGCACAAGTCAGACGATTTAACGCCTGATTCTGCAGAATAAGCGATAGTTTGGAAGGAGCTTTTCTGCACCTTCACGCTACAAGCAGCTGCTTGGTATAAATTATTCAGGTGCCTCGGTGCCTGCAGGCTCATTGACTCAGACAGGCAGGTAGAAGCCAAATCACATTAAAGACAAATTACAGCTGGACTGGAAGATTGTGGCTCGTTCTACAGCTGATCAAAAGCATCTGATTTTGGTGTTTCGTAGCTAAATAATTGTTTGGCCAAAGCCACACATTTTTGAAAATACTTTGAACTGGATCACGGCTTGAAGTCTGTTTGATCAGTCCATCGCATTCCAGCATGAATACGATCCCAGACGGAACAACTTGAGCACAGCTGACAAAGCTCATGTTTATAAGCAGTGTTGGGGAAGCTACTTTGAAACTGTGGCTTGCCAAGCAAAGCTAATCATAACTTACAGAATACAAACAGTCATTTATAACACACTACAAATAACGCGTTGCTATAATAAAGTAACATGATGTTTTTATGCATAACTATTCAAGATCATCATTTATCATTTCATTAGAAAGACAATAATTGTTTGTAAACATTTTAACTGAGAATGTTTGTACATTCAATGTCAGTGTAAGACTTTAAAAGTGTAACACACTGTAACTTTCATAATCATGGTGCAGGCAGTAATTGAACAGTCCTACCTAACTAATTCACTTACATTTGTTACTCTCTAATATAACTTTTTGTATAAATGATTTATGTTTTATATAGTTTTCGTTAATAAATCAATTCTGGGTTTACTCCCCTCATATCTCCAAACTTACACTTGTAAAAAAAACCTGTATCTAGCTATAGCCTTTGGTCTCAGGATGTTTATTTATTGTCTGTATACAGTTGTGCCTACTAAAGGGAAAGAAGGCCTTTAAATATGCAGCACCTTGCATGGAATAACCTCCAAACAAAGTTGCCGTTTAAAGAGTTTCACTACATGCTTTTAAAAAGATTTTAAATGATTTGGAGTTTGAAACATTGGCCTGTAGATGTTCTGAATAGTTTTTAATTATAATTGTATGTGTGTTTTGATGGATGAATGATATTACCTGTTATTTGTTTTGTTTTGTTTGGTTGTTTGTTTGTTAAACCCATGTGAACTGTATTCTGTATAATCTGTATAATCTTGGTCAGGACGCTCTTGTAAAAGAAATTTTTAATCTCAATGTGCTTTTAATGGTAAAATAAAGGTTATAATAATAATAATAATGATAATAATAATAATAATAATAATAATAATAATAAAAACTGAACTGCTTAGGACAAATCTATTAAAACAGAATTCATGTATTTTAAATTGCAACACAGAGAGGACAGTTTAAAGCAGAAATGCCCAAACAAGGGCCAAGGTTGGCCCACTGTAACCTTTGATTTGGCCCTCCATCCCATCTGAGAGAAGAGGGAAAATGATGGGGATTTTTGGGGGAATGCCTTTAACAGAGATTGTGATTTCTAATTTAACATAACTTTTCTTTTTTAACTGTTAAGCTACAAAAAAAGCAAACTGTCATTAAATCAATTAAATGTTGTGAATGAATCAAATTAAAAAAATAAATAAATAAATACAGTCATTTGATGAATAGCGGACATTGCAGAAGATATCAACAAGCGAATCAAGGCAAAGTGTATTTTTTAGTGTTATAAATGGGATTGTTCATGTTTTTATTGTAAGATGTTCATTATTAACTGTAAAAATGTATAATTATTAATACAATTAAAGTATTTTAAATGTAATAAAAGATAGTATTGATTAAATTATATAATAAATTATATAATGAATTATAATAATAAATTAGGAAATTACATTGACAACTAAACAGTTTGGTATTTACCTCTGGCCCACCACCCTCAATCAAGTTCAGTATTTGGCCCTCCATAAGAAAAAGTTTGGGCACCCCTGGTTTAAAGCAAGCAACTCATTGAACGAATCAGATTTAATGAAACACAAAGTATGATTATTATTACAATTAAAATATAATTTACACACATATAACATTGTTATTAAATCTAATAAATATGAATACGTTTCCTATATATCAATACTGTACTCTAAATATATTCATCACTCCACATCTATCTTATATTATTTATAAATGTGATATGCAAAATAGGGCTGCACAATATATCATTTCAGCATCGATATCACAATGTGGGGGTCCGCATTAGTCACATCGCAGGGATCTGCAATGTAGTTGGGATTATAGTTGACCAGACATTACAGTTAACAACATAGTGGAGTTATTTTCGTATTTTAACCTTAGAGTGAAAGTTTATTATTTGCATGTGTTTTTAAGACCGTAAGAATTTGAAGCAAATGTAAGCCATTTGGACACATTAAATGAAATCATTGTAGCTTAAAGATTAATTGTACCTTATATTATTATTTACTCAACTAAAACGATACAGTATTATTATTATTTTTATTATTATACAGTGATTATTTAATTTCTGCTTCTGAATACTGTTCGACTCCCCAGAAAATCATAAATCATTGTTTATTTGCATCTTTTCTCTGTTACATTTAACTTTGCTTTCCATTTTAAATGATATTTTATGCAGATACGCTCGCCCATCCCAATCAATCTAAAATTATGAATTCTTTACAAGCTATTCACGTCATCTGCCGAAATTGTATTCATATCGTAATATATATCGCAATGAATGAAAGTATTGCAATATTGTGTAGCCCTAATGCAAAATATATAATCAAATCTTTAAAAACAAGAATAATTTAATGACATGCCACAAATTTTTGCACTTTATAACTATTCGTCAGACCCCTAGGTTTCACACATTTGTCAGAAAGACATGTTTAATCATTTAAAATACAAAAAAATACATAGTATCATCATTTAGTCATACATTTAAACAAGTTTTGTTCTGCATAAATATGGTTCATTTTGACATAAACTTGTCTGTGCATTTATGCATCTGGCAGGCATTCTATAAACCTAAACAATGCACTATAAAATGAATTAAAATGTACATCCAAGGTGTGTATGCTAATCTTCATTCTCAAATGACACAATCCCTTCTAATATCAACACACTGTATTAAACCACACGAATGACAACAGCTGTTAGTTTGATACCTCAATGAAAGCCTGTATATCAGAGCCTGTGTGAGGAACTCTTGTAAATGTCAGTATTCCATTAGGCGATGGCGTAAACAGTGTGTTTTCAGAACCGTCCTAGAGAGAGGTCACGCTGTCCTTCCAGCCTCTCCAACATCGCCACCTACTGGCCATCAGAAGACGCCCACACTGAGGCTTTTAAACAGTGTGATTAATAACCTGCTGCAAGGCTAAAATGGCCTCAATCTAAAGACTACAGCCCAGTGTCCCAATGCATAATAAATGGCAAGTACATTTATTACAAGTACAAGAGACAGTAGCTCTTTTATGCTGACTCTATCACACACTCATGCATATTTTAAAATATTTAAACGTCCCTTGGCTTTTAGTGAAACAATAATAATGAGCTAGATTGGAAAGGGAATGTGTGATGTGGATTTGTCAAGCTGGCATTGGGATGAGGTTTTTTTCTGTGCCAATGGGCAAGCCATTTTTTTACAATGGCAACAAGTGCATGGAAAGACGGGGATTTTGAGGCAGGGCACTGCTTGTAAAAGGGTTTTTAAACAGTCATATTTATCATTGTTCTTCCCCATTTGATTGTATACAGTACATCAAAAATAGTTATATTTGTTTTGTGTTTGTTTGAATGTTTAAATATGCAAATTAGATATTTTTAAAATGAAATTTAAAATATTATATAAGGGACATTCTACCAGAAACGTACATTTTCACTTATAAAATACGTGACAGGGTCTGAATTAAGCTTGTCGTCCTCAAAAAAATCATACAAAAACAAGCATAAAATCATACAATTCAATGATGTCACTTTTGAGTCATAGCCTTAAAGGTGTATTGCATGCATTTTATGTTAAATTTAATGCAATTGTGATGGGACTGACAGAAAAATGGGGACAATTATACATTTATTTGTATTATATACAGTATTTGTAGTAATTATTTATGAATTTATTTATAATTTCATGTTTTTAATCAATTGATCTGAATGATAACAACTTAAACTTGCTATTTCTGAGGTATTTTAGTATAGCAAAACTATTAAAGCTCTAGCTTCGATTGGCCTGAGGACAGGACAATGACAGGGTTTGTAAATTTGTGTTTTTAATAAAGAAACAAAAAATCTGAGAACCAAATGAATGACGTATTCCTTTACAAAGCAACTCACAGAAATCAACCATCAGTCCATTTTAGAAGTTTTGGGATTAAATATTTTTATTCACTGTATTTATGTTTTTATTTCAAGGACAGATACAGTAATGTACGTTTCTGGTAGAATGTCCCATAAACAATGTATGAAGTCAATATCAAAATTCTTGTTTCATTTATTTCTATATTTTTAAGGATTTATTTTAGGAATATCCATTTGTCACTCCAGAATTCACATGAAACTATAAATAGCAAAGGGTTATGTATAGTCAAGATTTGAAGTGGGTCTAAAAAAACAATTATGAGCGGTAATGATCCACTTCAAATATTGACGATATATAAATAAAACTGTTTGGTATATGTTATGTAAGTGCTGCATATTTATGGATCAATGCTATAGAAAAAAAAATTTAAGGAAAAAAGGCTTGAACATATTTATTGTAATTTAAATCTACAGGACAAAATTATAAACTGACACAAAAGAAACACTCAAAAATATATGTTGGATGATTACTTTACACACTGTAAAACATGAAAAGTTCGGCTTTCTGAAAACATTTGTGGAAATGTATTGCCTAAAAACATTTGAATAACTTAAATTTTGTAGAACTTGTAGAATGACAACAACATGTTTGTGATGAGTGGAGAGGCACACAGGTGTCTCTCATTAACGCTCAGTCTAGTAGCCGTAATGGGCTCTATGAACAGCTAGAGTTTTAAAGCCAACGATAAACTTCTGGTGAAAGCTTAGTGTGACTATTTTCAATTTCACAAGGTTGTTTTTACTGCATCAATCTTGTAATATTATTACAATACATTCATTGAAATAGACTTAAGCATTCATTTAGTTGTTCAAGCGTAAAACGAGATAAAAGATCGTTGTAACCACCAGCACCATCAGTAGCAACAGGCTAGCACAGAAATTCCATTGAGAATTCCTTAATTTTCTTTTCGGCTTTAATCTTGTGCAAAAACATGCAGAATAACACTTAATTTCACTACTTATTTTCATTATACACTGTAAAAAAAAAAATCAGTAAATTTGTTGTTTATCGTATTTTGTAATTCATTTTGTAATTTTTTTATTTTATTTATTTATTTATTTTGTTTATTCATGCTTTTTAATTGTATTATGGGATCTTGATCTTTTAACAACTTTTAACCTTAAAAAGTTCAAAAAAGTGACTTTTATGAAAATTTTTAATAGTTTAAAGTTGTATATTGTCTGGATTGATGTTGTATATTACAGTACAAAAACCTTGTAATACCTTGTAAGACTTATTTCTCTATATATTATTTCATATACATTTTATTATTTCATAATTATTATTTCATATTTCACATTTTATTATTTACATTATATTATTTCATATACACTTTATTATTTCCAACAACAAAAATATCAATAAAAGTCACTGTGTTAAACTGTAGAGTTGAATTTTCATCATCAAAAGTCGACAGAGCAGAGATAAACATGCCATAATGCAATTCACAACTGTAAATAAAAGGAAAACACTTGTGAATCACAAAATACGGAAACTGTTAATTAGGAGATATTTTTTACAGTGTACAGTCTTAAACATGCTGGGAACTATAAATCTGCTTCTCAGTAAGTTCATTTCACCTTAATACACTAAACATTTGAGTTCATGTAACTTGTTTCTACTGATTAAAATTAATTTAATAACCTCATTTATTTGAATTCATTTTCAATGTTCAATTTTACAGTTTACAATAGACTAAAAAACACTTCAGGAAAAGCTAAAAAGCCAAAAATGGCAGGTGCATGAAAAAACTGTTTTTTTCCCCTCTGCAGTGTATTGTCTTAAGAGAGAACATACAGCACATATTATGACCACCTAAGGCATGGCTGGGACCCACAACTAACCTTTCCTGTTCAATTTGCTGACCAGCGTCTTCATTTACATAACAGAATGCAATCTGGGAAATGTGCAGAACAGACTGGGAGTGAAAGTGCTGAGAGAGTGAAATGAGCTGCATGCTAATCAAAATGATTAGCTATAAGTCACGATGACATGCGAGAACTCATACAGCATAACACTGTCCAATGGAGAGCAGTCAGGAAAACTCATATACACAAGCAAGTCTGCTATTGCTAAAGCATTGTTTAATATTTAATATTATCTTTATGTAAATAGATCCCTTTACGGGAATGCATTAACACATTGTATTAATATTCCAGATCTAAAAGCCAAGCATATTGTTTGGTATATATCATTTGGTTTATAATATAAGAATATAATTTGGTATATTCCTCACACATTTGGCTTTAGAAAACGCAGCTCAGAAATAAACAATGTGCACTGGAAGCAATTTAAGTTCATTTGATTCTTAAAATTGAGTTCATTCATGTGTAACTTTTCATTTTGCAGCAAATGACTTGTTTTAAATTCCTTTTTAAAAACTTTTTTATATTTAACAAAATCATTTTCTTGAAATTAGAATCAAAAGAGAACATTGTGACAAAAAAAGACAACCACTTTAATATTACCACAATACTATAGTGAAATAATGTAAAATAAATGTACTGACTGTGCACATTTTAACTGAGACTAATGTAAACCCCTCTGATTCATTGCTGACTTTAGTTTGCGCTATAAAAAAACTTGTGTGATTGGTTATAAAGCTCAGCGCCACAAAAAAAAGCACAAAAATAAATCTGATGCAACTTCCAAATGTAAATGTATGTCAAAAATGTTGTTGCATAATTGAACCAAACTGGAACCTTTGCAATTAATATTAAAGAGCCCCTATTATGCATTAAAAAAGGTTATATTTTGATTTTGGGGGTCTCCCACAACAGGCTGATATGCATTTAAGGTCAAAAAACACTTTCATTAGCTATATTTCCATCCAAAAATGCGAATGAACTTTATGCGCAAAACTGGATTATCGTATTAAAGATGTGCGAATAAAGCAGCGTTTCCATCCAGCTAGCCAAAGCAAAAAAAATGATCACTTCCTGATTATCTGGCGCCAAATATCAACAGTAAAAACAGAATTTGCTGCGATAAGAGAAGCTGCCTGAATCTTTTTTCCTTTAATAAATGACTTAGAAGGCAATCCTGACATGCAGTGAACACGTGGTGGCGTTTAAAGGCGTTAGACGCAGAGCACAGACGCTCTTGATTCTGGAGGTCATTAAAATATAATAACACTAATACTGAAATGGTTTCGGTGTTTTAGAATAACCAACACAACATTTCAGATGTTTTACAGTGTACTCAGCCGTTTTTGTCATCACATGATTTCTTATAACAAAATCACATTTTTTTCACAACTTTTTTTTTAATACGCATACTGAAATTTGTTCAGTATAAGTGTTTCCATCGCAGTTTATACGCATCTTTTCCTATCTAATAAAAAGTTTATGCTACTCAGTTATGTGCAGACAATATTTTATGCGCATTTTCAAAATTTATGTGCATCTTGGTGTTTCCATCAACTGTTTTTTTTATGCGCATATCTAAAATGTGCATTAAAATAGGTGGATGGAAACATAGCTAATGTCTTATAATATGCATTTTAGTTTTACCTAAAAAAGTGATTCATTTGTTCTCAAACCCCTCCTTGGCCAGTGCTAATCTGCGCTGATTGGTCCGATGACCTAGTCTGCAGTGATTGGTCAACTGCATTCAACGCGAGACAGAAAGCCCACCACAGCTTATCGACATTGTTAAAGTAGCCAGAGTGAAGAGTATACAGTATGTGTGAGCCCAATGCTCACAAGCGAATTTAAATCCGTAAAGAAAGTGTCACACTTCATGTTTTCAATGGGGTTTTAGACGCGATATGTGAATATAAAGAGTTAACAAGATACAGTGCAAGCCGCGTAGAGCGATTACAAGTAGCAAAACACA